>CAWUFW010001240.1:709675-999675 GCA_963921515.1 Calotriton arnoldi
CGTCTTCTTTTAGGGTATGTTGTCAATGACTGTTGCTTTGTGGTAGCTTTCGGCATGTAATTTATTAATAAATTGCATACAACATTACATCGTAAAGCA
Source organism: Calotriton arnoldi (assembly GCA_963921515.1). Classification (NCBI taxonomy): domain Eukaryota; kingdom Metazoa; phylum Chordata; class Amphibia; order Caudata; family Salamandridae; genus Calotriton; species Calotriton arnoldi. The sequence continues at coordinate 709,775 of CAWUFW010001240.1, forward strand.
ACATCGACCAATGCAATATTACATGCCGAAAGCTTCCACAAAGTAACAGTCATTGACAACATACCCTATGGAGAGTTCCTTAGGATCCGGCGGATCTGCTAGGAAAACACTGAATGGGAAAAACAGAGTATGAATACTGTTAAAAGATTTAAACAACAAGGATACAAATCCCATCTAGTGGAAAAAAGCTGGAGAAGAGCAGATCAAACATTAAGAGAAGAAACAATAAAAGGAAACCCATAGAAAGCTTGCAAACCAAAAAGGATCCAGTAAGATTGATCCTAGATTTTTCAAATGAATCAAAACAAATTGTGAAGATCTTACGAAAGAATTGGAAACTACTGCAATTGGATCAAACTGTGGGAAAAATCATGGGTACCCATCCAAATATCACATTTCGTCGGGCAAAAAATTTAAAAGACAAATTAATTCATAGTCACCACCAAGGAAGTGGGAAAGCGAAAGGGATACAATGGCTAAAAACGAAAGGCTTCTTAAAATGTTATAACTGTAAAGTTTGCCAAATTGCCCAGAATAAAACAGAGGTGAAACTTCCGGATAACTCCATGTGGCAGATTAGGGATCTAATAATATGTAAGAGCCAATTCGTTGTATATGTCGTGGAATGTCCTTGCCCGTTAATGTACATTGGCAGCACGATTTGTGAGTTAAAGAAGAGAATATTAGAACACGTCCGTGCGACGATAAATAGAGATCGTAGCAATGCCATCGCCAAACACATGGAAGTGGAGCACAAAGGAGATTGGAAACAATTAACTTTTTATGCTTTGGAGTCGATCCCATTAAATGTAAGAGGAGGAGATCGGGTAAAAAAGTTAAGAAGAAGGGAATCAAGACAAATTCTGAACTTCAGAACACTGATGCCATATGGACTAAATCAAAGTGAGGACTTACATGTCCATCTGTAAGGAGATGAACTGGTTTTTAGTTTGGTATTTGATGGATGGAAAGGAAAAAACTGTAAGAAGAATATAAATAATGTGAGAATGTTTGTAAATTTCTAATTGTGAGGAAACATCACACATTAACAGATTTTTTTAAAAATCGTCTTTTTAGGAATAATGGTCCCACTTAAATAAGGGAATCCAATCACCAAATAGAGATAGATATGCAAAAAATGACTTAATGATATAGGCCCACTGGGGGGCATTAATAAAGACATGTGTTAATACTTACAGCCTTGGGTCAACAGGGATAAATATCTCGTTGTTTAAAATTAAAATTAATAATCATCGGTCACCCCGTATAATAATTAGTTGTCAGAAATCACAATAGAAACTGCCCAAAGGGGAATAGTCGGTAAAACATGAAAGCCCACTGGGGGGCGGTAGTCATATATGGAGATTTGTAAATATAAGATATATTTCTTGGTGACATAGGATATATTAAAATCGTTTCCCTTTTTGAAGTAGTGGTAGAAGTATATGTTAATAAACAAATTGCTCAAGACGTAAGGATGGTTTATTAGAGTAGATAGCAGAAAGTCATTAAAATGTATGTAAAGGCACTGAATAAATTATATAAAAAAATATATATATATAAAAAAAGTAGTATAATTTTGTAAGATTAGTTGATGTAATGCACACAAATAGGGTGATTTTCAGGTACTTTTTTAATAAAAAATATGGGTAATTATAAATGTTCTCACTTTTAGTTTAAACATTTGACTACATATCCCACAATTCAACATGGAGGGTTTGATCGAAAATGATGATGTCAGAGATCACATGTTGTTGGAAAAGTGTATTAATTGGAGGATTCAAAAGTAACATGTCAACCGTGATCAAGTAAACTGTGTTTACGAAACGCCTCTGTTGTTCCTCTAACTGGATACTTTGTGGAAAATAAATTAATTGGAGAAGACTATACTTTGTGAGTGCGGTTTCTGTAATCTGGAAGGATTAATGTGGATGTAATATATATATATATATATATATATATATATATATATATATATAAACGCCACAAACCATACCCACCCAAAACCCTAAAAATACCCTTGCCACTCAAAAACCCATACCCCCCCAAACCATAAAATACCCTTGCCACCCAAAAAACCCCAAACCCATACCCACCCTAAACCCTAAAAATACCCTTGCCACCCAAAACACATACCCACCCTAAACCCTAAAAATACCTTTGCCACCCAAAAACCCATATCCACCCTTAGCCATAAAATTACCATTGCCACCCAAAAACTCATACCCACCCTAAACCCTAAAAATACCCTTGCCACCCATAAACCCATACCCACCCCAAACCCTAAAAATACCATTGCTACCCAAAAAACTATACCCACCCTAAACCCTAAAAATATCCTTGCCACCCAAAAACCATACCCATCCTAAACCTAAAAAAACCCTTGTTATCCAAAAACCCATACCCACCCTAAACCCTAAAAATACCCTTGCCACCCAAAAACCCTTGCCCAACCTAAACCCTAAAAATACTCTAGCAACCCTTGCAACCCATACCCACGCCAAAACCTAAAAATACCCTTGCCACCCAAAAACCCTTACCCAACCTAACCCTAAAGAAATACCCTTGCAACCCAAAATCCCATACCCACCATAAACCCTAAAAATACTCTTGCCAACTTAAAAACCCATACCCATTCTGAACCCTAAAAATACCATTACCACCCAAAAACCCATACCCACCCTTAACCCTAAAAATAATAGCCACCCTTAACCCTAAAAACCCATACTTACCTAATACTTATATTTAAAACAGATGTGCCTTTACCATTCATGCCTTTACAACGAAATTCATTGTAAAGGAATGCATTGTAAAGGCATATGCATTGTAAAAGATTGCGTTGTAATGGTAACGCATTGTAATGGTATCTGCGTTGTGATAACCGCATTGTAATGGCATGCGTTGCAATGACCGTAATGTAATGGTTGTTTCCCACAGGTGGCATGGAAGACTTTAAGGGCAAGAGTATTGCTGCTGGACTAGCACGTGCAGGAAAGACAGGAGCACACATGGAGGGGCAAACTTACAGGTCGTAATTGAGTGGCAAAAAAGGAACCTTGTGGTGATGCAGAGAACCACTTGGGGGGTGTTAGACTTGCCATCTTTTGGGTGTTTCCCCTGACTTTTTGCTTTTTGACCTCCCGGTTTTGACTCTGGTTTTGCTGGTTTAGTGTCTCTGCACACTTTTTCACTGCTGTTCAGTGTCAAAGTGCAAGTGCTCCTATTGTAAATTGTTGTTATGGATTGGTGATTCCATGATTGGTCATTTGATTTGCTAGCCAGTCCCTAGTACAGTGCACTGTGTGTGCCCAGGGCTGTAAATCAAATGCTACTAGTGGGCTTGCAGCATTGGTTTTGCCACCCACAGAAGTAGCCCAGTAAAGGTAACTCAGACCTGCCACTGCAGTGTCTTCGCACAGTTTGTAACTGCCATGTCGACTTGGCAAGTGCACCCACTTGCCAGGCCCTCCCTTCCCTTCCCTTTTCTTACATGTAAGTCAACCCTAAGGTAGGCCAAAGGTACTCCTGTGGGCAGGGTGCAGTGTATGTGAAAGGTAGGACATGCCCTGATGTGTGTGGCATGTCCTGATAGTGAAATCCTGCCAATTTCGTTTTTCACTATTGAAAGGCTATCTGGCCCATAGGAAAGCACAGGAGTTAATTTATAACATCTTATAAATATAACTTCCCATTGGGACCAGATAGAAAAATAGAGTTTAGTATGCCTGAACTCAGAATCTAAAAATGCATCTTTTAGTAAAGGTGATTTTTACATTCTGTGGTTGAAAATACCACTTTTAGAAAGTAGGTATTTTCTTGCTTAGCCATCCTGTGTGCCTCTGCTAGGATGTGGATTGACTGTCTGGCATTGGAGTGACAGGGGCTGGGGAGGTGCAGTGGTTCCAGAGAGTCTGATGGGTCAGAGCTGGGCTGAATAGACCTGGGCTGCATTTAGAGTACTGGGAGGAGATTTCCTTGCACCTGAATGGGCCTGGTCTGCTCTCCACAATGCTGTCTCCACCCCCTGCCAGGAAGCTGGGCCAGAGAAGATAGAACTGGTTTGGACTAAGCACAGACACTCTCTGCCTGAGAAGACAAAGTAATTTGGGGTATAAATATTGGGGCCCAGTCCCCAGAACTTTAGAACTCTTTTGGAACCAAAAAGACTGCCAAGAAGAAGAGCCGGAGAAGCTGTGAGGAGGGACTACCACTTTGTTGTGTGCTTTGCTGTGTTGGCCTGCAGTGGCTGCTTGGGCAGTGAAAGGACTAGACTGAACTTTCTGCAACTTCCTTTTTGTGAGTTTCTCCAAGGGCTTGAGGTAGAGCTTGCCCCCTGTTCAAGAAGTCTCAGGAACAGCAAAGACTTCAAGTTCTTCTGCCATCAGCACTGGGGACTGTGTGTTTTGTGCTGCAACAGAAGAAAAGCAACCCGATGCCGTCTATGACGCCGCTGCCGACTCTGTGTCCTGAAGGCACCGCAAAGAGCACCACCGCAATGCCACACTGCAATCCTGGTCTCACCAACGATGCCACCTGATGCCTCCACCGAGCCGCTGCATGCACCGCGACCTGTGGGCACCGCACTCCGCACCGCCTCGCTTCACGCCGTCGCCCTGGTATCCCCGATGACGCCGCTCCACGCAGACATCGACGCTGCTACTTGCACTGTGGTTCGAGGGCACCATTCGTAAGTCACACAACCCACCACCCTCTTCCCGCACCGCAGCCTTGGCCTACCGACGCTGGTGCCATCGACTTCAGTTCGTCAGCCGACGACAGCGCTTCAGCAGTGACAGCGCCGCTGCTTGCACCGTGACCTGCCAGCAAAGCGACGAGCATCACTTCACACCGCAGCCCTGGTCTCACTGACGCTGCTGGACGACCATCACCGAGCCGCAGCCTGCACCGCGACCTGAGGGCACTGCACGCCGCACCGCTGCACTTCGCAACGCTACCCCGCCGCCTACCGATGCCGGCGCTCCTGACTTCAACGGCGAGGAGTTCAATCTGCAACCGTGTGACTTCAAGGGCCCGACAACTCCTGCACCGACCTCCGGAACCTATGCCTCATCGAGAGGTCGCCGACGCCCTGCATTTCTAAAGGTACTGTTTTGCGGGTCTTCCCGACACCGTAGCTGGCCCGTGACGCCGCGGTCAGCCAGAACTGTTTGGATTTGTTGTTCACGACGCCGTGATAGCTCCAGACGGAGCTTTCAACTTCAAGGAACTGTATTTCAAGTCTACTTTTGATTATTGAGAATTCTGAGAACTGTATGGTGGATTTTTATCGTTTTGGTCTTGTTTATATAAAATTTTTGCTATTTTTCTAAACTGGTGTGGTGTCCTTTTGTAGTGTTTTCGCTGTATTACTGTTGGCTATGTGCAAATACTTTACTCACTGCCTCTAAGGTAAGCCTGACTGCTTGTGCCAAGCTACCAAGGGGGTGAGCAGGGGTTATTTTAGGAGTGTAACTCCCTTACCCTGACTAGAAGGAAGGGTCCCTACTTGGACAAAGGTGCAAACCCTTGCCAACAAGAGACGCCCATTTCTAACAGGGAGGCAGAGTCAATCAATCAATCACAGAATTTGTAGAGCGCACTACTTACCCGCGAGGGTCTCAAGGCGCTGGGGAGAAAAAAGGGGGGGGGTGCTGCTACTGGTCGAACAGCCAGGTCTTGAGTAGCCTCCTGAAGGTCAGCAGGTCTTGGGTCTGTCGCAGGCTTAGTGGAAGGGTGTTCCAGGTCTTGGCGGCGAGGTGTGAGAAGGATCTGCCGCCGGTGGTTGTTCTTCGAATGCGAGGGACGGTGGCGAGGGAGAGGTCGGCGGAGCGGAGCTGGCGGTTGGGGACGTAGAAGAAGAGTCGTCTGTTGAGGTAGGCTGGGCCAGTCTTGTGGAGTGCCTTGTGTGCGTGGATGAGGAGTTTGAAGGAGATTCTCCTGTCGACGGGGAGCCAGTGCAGGTTCCTCAGGTGGGGGTGATGTGGCTGTGGCGTGGTACGTCGAGGATCAGGCGTGCGGAGGCGTTTTGTATGCGTTGCAGTCGCTTGATGAGCTTGGCCGGGGCTCCCGCGTAGAGGGTGTTCCCATAGTCAAGTCTGCTACTGACGAGGGTCTGGGTGACTGTTCTTCTTGTATCTGTCGGGATCCACCTGTAGATCTTGCGAAGCATGCGGAGGGTGTTGAAGCAGGAGGAGGAGACTGCGTTGACTTGCTTGGCCATGGAGAGCGTTGAGTCGAGGATGACTCCCAGGTTGTGTGCGTGGTCGGTGGGTGTCGGGGCTGCTCCCAGTGTCGTTGGCCACCAGGAGTCGTCCCAGGCTGAGGGGTTGGAGCCGAGGATGAGGACCTCTGTCTTGTCCGTGTTCAGCTTTAGTCGGCTGATCTTCATCCAATCGGCGACGGCCTTCATTCCTTCATGGAGATTGGATTTGGCGGCGAGGGGATCCTTGGTGAGGGAGAGGATCAGTTGAGTGTCGTCGGCGTAGGAGATTATGTTGAGGTCGTGCTGTCTGGCGATGCGTTCGAGCGGGGCCATGTAGATGTTGAACAGTGTTGGGCTGAGGGAAGATCCCTGGGGGACGCCGCAGATGATCTCGGATGCTTCGGATCGGAAAGGTGGGAGGCGGACTCTCTGGGTTCTGCCGTCGAGGAAGGAGGTGGTCCATTCCAGGGCCTTGTCTCGGATCCCTGCGTCGTGGAGGTGTGCGCGTAGAGTGCGGTGGCAGACAGTGTCGAAGGCGGCGGAGAGGTCCAGCAGGATGAGGGCTGCGGTCTCACCGTTGTCCAGCAGGGTCCTGATGTCGTCGGTGGCGGCGATGAGGGCAGTCTCAGTGCTGTGGTTGCTGCGGAACCCTGATTGGGATGGGTCCAGGATGCTGTTTTCTTCGAGGTATCAGGTTAGCTGTTTGTTGACGATCTTCTCGATAACCTTGGCTGGGAACGGAAGCAGGGATATGGGCCGGAAGTTCTTGAGGTCTCTCGGGTCCGCCTTGGGTTTTTTGAGTAGGGCGTTGATCTCTGCGTGTTTCCAGCTCTCTGGGAAGGTCGCGGTCTCGAAGGAGAGATTGATAACGTTGCACAGGTGGGGTGCGATGGAGCTGCTGGCTTTGTTGAAGATGTGGTGCGGGAAAGGGTCTGACGGGGAGCCGGAGTGTATTGTGCTCATGGTCTTGATGGTGTCATCGATGTTCACGCTGGCCCAGGCTGGCAAGGGGTCATGGTCGATGGTGTGCGGCGGGTCTGGTGTATCTATCTTAGTTGGGGCTGTCTGGGTGTTGAAGCTGTCATGGATGTCGGCGATCTTGTGGTGGAAGAAGGTGGCGAGGGAATCGCACAGGGCTTGCGATGGCGGTATGTCGGTGTTGGAGCTGGGGTTGCAGAGTTCCTTCACGATGTTGAAGAGTTCCTTGCTGTTGTGTGCGTTGTTGTCGAGGCGGTCTTTGAAGGAGATTCTCTTGGCGGACCTGATGAGGTGGTGGTGGTTACGGATGGCGTCTTTGTGGGCTGCGTGGCTGTCCGGTGTCTTATCACTGTGCCATTTCTTCTCTAGTTTCCGGCAGGTACGCTTGGAAGCTAGGAGTTCCGGGGTGAACCAGCTGGCTCTTTTGGTGGTGTCGCTGTAGGTGAGTTTTTTCAGCGGGGCGAGGGTGTTGGCACAGTCGTCTATCCATCGTCTGAGGTTGCAGGCGGCGTCGTCGGTGTTGGATGGGTCGGAGGGAGGGCTGAGAGCGAGGTTTGCCCGTAGTTGGTCTTCGGTGACTTTGCTCCAGCAGCGGCGTGGGATCTGTTGGGTGCGGTGGTGTGTGGTGGGTTTCTGGAAGGTGAAGTGGATGCAGCGGTGGTCGGTCCAGAGGAGTTCCGTGGTGTGGCTGAAGGAGACGTGGGAGCTTGAGGAGAAGACGGGGTCGAGCGTGTGGCCGGCGGAATGAGTCGGTGTTGTGACGAGCTGTCTCAGTCCGAGGTTGGCGAGGTTGTCGATCAGGGTGGTGGAGTTGCTGTCGTTGTTGTTCTCCAGGTGAAAATTCAGGTCTCCGAGGAGGATGTAGTCGGTAGAGGTCAGGGCGTGCGTGCTGATGAAGTCGGCGATGGAGTCGCTGAACTGGGGTCGGGGCCCAGAGGGTCTGTAGACAAGGGTGCCTCTAAGGGTCGTGTTGGGGTCCGTGTGGATCTGGAAGTGCATGTGTTCGGCGGTGCAGAGAAAGTCGTCGGTGCTGGTCGAGACCCTGATGGAGTTCTTGTGGACGATGGCGATTCCTCCTCCTACTCCGTTGACGCGGTCTCTGCGGGTGATCTTATAGCCGTCTGGGATGGCTATGGCGATGTCGGGTGCGGAGGAGTCGTTCATCCAGGTCTCTGTCAGGAAGGCGACGTCTGGTAATGATGTGTCGAGCAGGTCCCAGAGCTCGACGGCGTGTTTGCGTGCAGAGCGGGTGTTCAGTAGGATGCATCGGAGGTGGTTGAGGTCCTTCTTGGCGGGCGCTTCGGTGGCTCTGAGGCTGGTGTAGCTGCAGTTCCGGCAGGTGAAGGGGCCATGAGTGCGTTTCGGGGCGGCCTTGAAGCAGTTGTGTGTCCGTCCGGGGTTGAGAGCGTGGAGTGTGGTGGCATCGTAACGGCGTCAGTCCTCGAGGCTGGAGCGGGGGTGCGCGGCCCAGGGGTTCTGGCACTGGGCACGGTCCAGGCGCGGACGGGCGCAGACGGGCTTGCCTTAGGCACGCCTTCGGCGCGCCAGCGGCGCGGCCGCGCAGCAGCCGCCATATATGGGGAGGTGGGAGGGAGGAGCAGCTGGGAGGCAGGGGCAGCGAATGGGCAGTCAGGGGGGCGGGGCCGCAGGGGACGCAGCGGCGGGAGTGGAGAGAGGCAACAGGGGGTACAGAAGGTAAAGTTGGGCACGGAAAAATGGGGGCACGAGGGGAAACAGAAGGCAAAATTGGGCACAGAAAAATGGGGGCACGAGGGGAAAACAGTAGGCAAAATTGGGCACAGAAAAATGGGGGCACGAGGGGAAAACAGAAGGCAAAATTGGGCACAGAAAAATGGGGGCACGAGGGGAAACAGAAGGCAAAATTGGGCACAGAAAAATGGGGGCACGAGGGGAAAACAGAATGCAAAATGGACACAAAAAATGGGGGCACGAGGGGAAAACAGAAGGCAAAATTGGGCACAGAAAAATGGGGGCACGAGGGGAAACAGAAGGCAAAAATTGGGCACAGAAAAATGGGGGCACGAGGGGAAAACAGAAGGCAAAATTGGGCGCAGAAAAATGGGGGCACGAGGGGAAACAGAAGGCAAAAATTGGGCAGAGAAAAATGGGGGCACGAGGGGAAAACAGAAGGCAAAATTGGGCACAAGAAATGGGGGCACGAGGGGAAACAGAAAGCAAAATGGACACAGGAAATGGGGGCAACGAGGGGAAACAGAAGGCAAAAATGGACACACAAAATGGGGGCACGAGGGGAAACAGAAGGCAAAACGGGCACCGAGGCAACAAGCAGAGGGGCGAGCTTACCAGCAGCAGCAGCGGGCAGGACAACACAGGCGGAGCTGTGTTGCGGGGGAGCGACCTACCTGGCAAGGTCAAGGGTTGTTCCAGTGCGTCTAGGTGCTCCAGTGCGTAACTAAATAGCTTGATCATCCATGGTCACATCAAGCGAATTTAGGAAGACTTTGCTCTATAAAGCACACGTCAATAGATATTTCCTTGTTCATATGACCTATGGTAAGAGGTTGCTACCTGAATGATCCTGATGAACACCCTGTTGAAAATTGCTTGTATAGGGATCGAAACGTCAACGAATTCCCATGTTGATTTTCACCGAGATAGACTGTAGACCATTGAAATTGTACTCTAACTTTGAGACCTGGCTTCTGAAACTGAGAGGACATAAAGTGAACATTATGTGGTTCTCTGTACCTTTGTAGACTTCTTGTTCACCTTTGTCACTAATCACAATTACTGCACCATTTTCTGGAGCACCTAATTGTTACATCGAAAAACTTATAACCGCTATTAAATAACAGTTTTTCCCAGTTTTTCTAGTTTGCACGTGTGTGTTAGGAAGCACAGGCTTAGAGCTTCCTCAGAGGAAACCATTGTACTTGTAAAAATTGTGTTGATGCGGGCAGACTGACGAAATACATTAGATGCGTGGCACAAGGCATGGGCTGCAAACATCTAATTATTAAAAAAACGGAGTGATGTGAATACACACCTTTGACTGCACTGACCAGTAGTTCCCGTTGTAAAGAAACTAAACATTTACAGCACAATTTTGAAATTGGTGAGACATTGAATGAGAAAGACAGAAAAAGGCGATGGAAAGATGCAATTTAAGTAGAATCTGAAAACCGAAAATCTCTGATGCACCATCCATCAGAGAAGAGACTGGGTCGGGTGGAGGGCAGGCAAACCGCAGAGACGGCTTCAAGTGCCTAGTACTCAGCTCCATGCTGACTCGTGAGTGATCTTCAGCACTTAAGGTGATTAATGCATTTTATGTGCACTCTGTAATATAATCAGAGTGGTAGCTCTACTGTCTAGAGCTAAATTCTATACATTCTGTGTCCCCTGATTGATTGCTCTGCTGTGTGAGTCTTGTTTCCAAAAGAGCGTGAACCTGAGGATATATCTTAATTGTCTAAAAGCTAACAACCAGAAAATGTTTAACCAGATGGATGGCCGTGCTGTCTAAAAAAAATCTGTGAATATTTAGAAACCTGCAGAATTGTGGGTGTTCATAACCTTTGTCAGGAGCCCAAACCTGCCCTCAAGACAACATTTGCTGAAAATGGCTGTGTGAGTAAATCAAATTATGAATGAAAATTTGAATTTTTGAATCTATAAAGTGGAATTGCACATTCAGGTGAAGTTATTTGTGGATTTAGATGATTTTTCATTGTTGCAATCCACCCAGTAATGACATTTCTGGGTCCATGTCTTTATTGCCGTGACCCCCAGTAGCTTAATACTTACCTTTTTACAATCTCCGTACACAAATTTTGGTTTCACTTTTATCATTCGGCATAAGATTTCTGTTGTCCTATAATTATGTGGTAACTATGGCAAAATAGGTTTATGCAACATCAGTTCTTATATTAGCTTTTCTATTCAGTCTTTTGTTTAGATCTGGCTTGATACTGTGCTGTTGATAGACCTTATGTGATGAACCTAAAAAAGAGATTTCAGGAGTACTGCAAAGAGGGATTTTTGGCTCCACCCACATGTTGGAGCATATGGAGCACATGTTTTGATTCGACCAAAATTGTGTTCTTCCATTGAAAAGAATGTTTGTATTTCATTTTTTGCCTTGTGGGAAAGCACATGCTCAGCAGAGGAGGGCTGAGTTGGTATGGCGGCAAGCAATTGATATTGGCTGTAGGCCTGATCCTTTTAGAATAAATGCTACGATAAAGGCACTAGACCTGATGTATTTATTGTGAAAAGCAACAATAATCCTACATAAAAGCCTGTGGATATGGATTTTGTTACATGGACTATCACAGATAGCCATGGGGACAAGGGTTTTGGTGGACCTCGTGGAAAACTGTGGATACAGGAGATTTGCTCTATGGGAATCCTTATTTGGCCCTCTTTGGAGAGATAGTATTTTGCTTAGCCAGCTGTAATTTTGAATGTTTTTGTACTTGTGTGCGTGCCTGATGGTTAACTTGTAGGAAAGACTGCACTCAAAACAGTAAGCCAGAGTTGATTATGGTGGAGAGCTATTGGCCTAACTGCTTCACTGGGAAAAGTTATGTCTGATGCTATAGTCTGCCCTTCTTATTATGAAAAGTTATAGCAAAGGCAGTAGGCCTTGATTATTAATTGTGAAAAGCATTTGGTAAAGCCAGTAGGCCCTTAAGAGTGGGTGGCTATCAAATTGTGTCATAGGCTATAGAGAGGTATTTTATTACATGCAATTTCACAGATTACAGTAGTAAGCAAATGCTTGGTGTTTGCCAACCACTCTGACAAACCCCACAGGTTTTTACTATGATGATTCTTTTTAGGTACTAATGAGGGGGGTTGAGTAGGAAATCTGCACCCCAGATATTTCACCGTTTTCTGGATCCTATTTTGCTGAACGTAGCACTCTGTGCACCGTTATCCCAGCTAAATAGGAGCAAAGTGCCTGCACTCCCTCTTTAGATGTGTTTAAACGTGCTTATCCCTGATTGACATATTTAACTTTCCTATAAGTCTATAGTATATGGTATAAAAAATTTACTCAGGGCCTGAAAGTTAAATGCCGCCTGTAGATTGCAGCACCTACTCTGCTATCGACAGAGTTGATCTGCAAAGAAATGGCTTCAAGCATACTATGTGCACCCTGACTGCAGCAGCCTAGAACCTGCTATCAAACCTGTCAAAATAACCATTGCTGACAGGTGGGAAACCTATCATTAAATATTATTATGTTACCCCTAGGTACACCTTGTCACAAACAGGGTAGTGTGCTGATATTTAAAAGTGGAACTTATGTACAGATTATAAACTGTAATTTGTAACTTTTGACAGGAAACATATACATAAGTCATTCAAGGGCTAATTTTAATATTTATCAAACATCCAATAGTAAAGTCTGATTTTAATAAGTGTTTTGGAAAAGTAACTTTTAGAAAAGTTACCTTTTACATGCTTGAACTACCAGGTGGCTAATTAGCAGTAGCCTACTGACAGTGGTCTGCCCCATGCTTGGCCTTAATGAGGTGTGAAAACTGCTCCCAGAGCAGATACAATGGCCTATGAGTGGGGATGTTTTTCTTCCCCACACAGTAAGACAAAGTTAGGATGGACCCAGAAACTTCATTAACTTGTAACACAATAAAACACAAATAAATGAAATGTGAGACCTGGAGAAGGCAACCCATTGCCCCCACAGTCAAGCTGGAACCAAACCCAGTGGCAAGGTAGCTACACCCAGAACCAGTTTAGAGTGAGCAAAAAGGAGGAGACTGTTCATATTCCTGGCCACACCTCTGGGTGGGCACACAGACTCTGCACAAGAAAGGAAGAGTTTCTCCCTCTTGAATCTTAGGAGTAAGGGGCACTGCGGGATTGTTCTCAGTAGGGCAAATAGGAGCTTCAGCAAAGGTGGGTAGGGTGGTCCCTGGAAACGTTTACACCATTATTAAGGTGAGAGCCATGATTCACCTCCACCCACTACCTGGGGCAACCCACAAACATGGCATCTAAGGGTTCATCCTCAGAACAATGTCTTTGACCTATGGAGATCAGAAGAGCACTGGAATTGTTGTTTGTGACTCAAGACAAGCCCAGGAGGACTGGACCTGCTTCCGATTGTACCTTAGACAAGGACATGGACTAGAAGGATTCACTTGGCTGACTTCCTGCTTGAATATAGGAACACAACAAGATGCAAGAGTTATTTTCCCTGAAGTGACCAATACCATCTGGACGAGGACTGGACCTTGCTGGTAGACTCTGCTGGAGTGTTTCCTGGCCTATAAGCACTGTCCCTGTGGTCATGGGAGCCTTAAAAGTGACCCAGAGGAGCTGTCCCAGAAACCCTGAAAAGTTGGGGCTTAGAACATTTTTGGCCTTCCAGGACTTAAAGCATTTTTGGACTTCCATGACCACCAGAGTTGTCAGAGCAACCACGTGGCGATTATGATGTACCTTCATCAGATACAGCTTCAGAGTTGCCCCACTGGAGGACGAGGAAGGAGAGTGGCCATGGCGAGGAGGAGGCAGCCACAGCAGGTAAGTTCCTTTTTTAAAAATTATAATTAATTAGGGAGGATGTAGGGGCCGGCTAACTCCGCTCTGCCACGGAGTCGGAGTTTTGCCTAAACTCTGCGTTCGCAATGGAGCGCGGAGTCGGCAAAACTCCGTAAACTCCGCTGGCGGAGCGGAGTTACCCGCCCTGGGTTACTTAAATGCCTATTACCATTAACACGTAACCAAGGTACCCCATACATGTACGTACTGGTCAAATATTTCAACTTATGACTTTGTCGTTTTTTATAGTGTCCTCCAGTGGGGCAAGCCTGAAGCTGTATCTGATGAAGGTGCATCATAATCGCCACGTGGTTGTTCTGACAACTCTGTTGGTCATGGAAGTCCAAAAATGCTTTAACCGCTTCGCTGCGGCCGGAATTCTGCCCAGGTGCTGGACATTCCGATCGCGGGCGTGGCTCGGACAGCCCCCGCGCGTCGTGAGCACATGCCCACCGTGACTCATGACGGCCGGGAGCCGTCATGAGCACGGAAGAGGTTAAGTCCTGGAAGGCCAAAAATGTTCTAAGCCCCAACTTTTCAGGGTTTCTGGGACAGCTCCTCTGGATCACTTTTAAGGCTCCCATGACCACTGGGACAGTGCATAGAGGCCAGGAAACACACTAGCAGAGTTCACCAGCAAGGTCCAGTCGTGGTCCAGTTGGTATTGGTCACTTCAGGGACAAGGACTCTTGCATCTTGTTGTGTTCATATATTCATGCAGGAAGTCAGCCAAGTGAATCCTTGTAGTCCATGTCCTTTTTTAAAATTATGATTAATTAGGGAGGGGGGAGGGAGCGGAGTGGAGTTCCACAGAGTTTTTTTCCAACTCCGTGGAACTCCGCGTAGAGGCACTATGCGAGCTCCGCCTGGGCTTACATTTAAATGTGGAATATAATTACACTGTGCTAAAATAGGTAGGCAGATATTTTGTTACATGCTTATGTAAACAATACAGCAGATGTGCTTTGGTTATAGTGACAAGCCATTGGTAGAGGATATTGGCCTGATTGTTATGAAAGGTTATAGTTAAGCTCAGATTTCAAACGCATACATCCATAGAAATTCATCAGTTATAGTTACCCGAGGTAACTATAACTTATGCCCCCACAATGCACTGCTTATGACCTCACATATTACATCACTCATGATATGATCAGTGACATCACTGATGACATCAACCAGTGTTTGTGAGTATTTTCTAATAGTTTATGAGTATTAAACATATATACTAAGGTACTACAAAAGTTAAATTAGTATACTTTGTGTATTACTAATGAGTGATCCTATTTCTAACATATATTGTGTGAGTGGCTATGTGACTGTGTGTATCTGTATGTGAGTGGGTATGTGGGTGGCTGTATGGGTGTGTGAGTGGCTGTATGGGTGAATAAGTGGATGTGTGAGTAGCTGAATGGGTGAATAAGTGGGTGTGTGAGTAGCTGTATGGGTAAGTGAGTGACTGTGTGAATAGCTGTATTGGTGAGTGAGTAGGTGCCTGAGTGGCTGTATGGGTGAGTGAGTGGATGTGAGTGGCTGGATGGGCGGGTGAGTGGGTGTGTGAATGGCTGTCTGGGTCACTGAGTGGCTGCGTGAGTGACTGTATGGGTGAGTGACGGTGTGTGTAAGTGGCTGTATGGGTGAGTGAGTGGCTTTATGAGGTGGTGTTTGGTTAACTGAGTGGGTGTGTGAGCGGCTGTATGGTGGGTGACTGTCTGTGTGAGTGGCTGTATGGGTGAATGAGTAGGCATATGAGTGATTGTATAGATGAGTAAACAGGTATGTAAGGGGTTGTGTGGGCGTGTGCGTGGCAATGCTGAGAGGCCACACGGGTGAGTGGGTGTATAAGCGGCTGTATGGGTAAAAAGAGGTTGTGTGAGTAACTGTATGGGTGATTGAGTGGCTTTGTGAGTGACTGTGTGGGTGAGTGGCTGTGTGAGTAGGTGTATGGGTGAGTGGCTGTGTGGGTGACTGTATGGGTGAGAGTGGGTGTGTGAGTAGATCTATGGATGAGTGAGTGGGTGTGTGAGTGGTTGTATGTGTGTGTGAGTGGGTGTACAAGTGGTTTTATCAGTATGTGAGTGGATGTGTGAGTGGGTCTGTGGATGATTTCATCACTGATGTCATTTGAGATGTCATCAGTGATGTCACTGACCATTTCATGAGTGATATAATATGTGCGGTCATAAGCAGTGCATTGTGGGGTGTAAGTTATATTTAGCTCAGGTAACTATAACTGCTGAATTTCTATGGTTTTGTGCATGTGAAATCTGAGCGAGATAGATAGAGGGCTATTGGGCCAGCCCTCTTCTGCCACTGGTAGTTCTGATTGTCATTTACACTCTACTTCATCCATGACAGTGTACTGCATTGAGAATTGGTTCCAATCCCAAGTGCACATTAAGCTGAAAATGAGTGTGCTTCAGTGTCAGAGCTAGTTGCACAGTCCTTTAGCTTTCAATTTCATCTTTGGTATAGTTCCGCTTTCATTTCATTGCTTCTCTTGGGTTTATTTTAATTTTTAGGTCGAAGACTACCAGACAGCGCGGCTGTCTGGTTTGCTAAAGATATCTTGGGGACATTCAGAAAGCTTCCCTGGGAATGCATTGCACTTGTTGCTTACCTTTGGCTTTGTGGTTCGGAATTCACATTTGTTTGCTTTTTATTTGCTGTCTTTATTTGTTTTAGGCCATCCAGCTTGAGTTTTTTCCTTCTGTGGAGCAAAACCTGTTTACAAGGGCCCCTTCTAGTCTTCCACCAGTAGTTCTTTCTATAAACAGGCCTTTAAATCTTGATCTTATCTTTTCAAATGTGCTGTGCATTGCATACAGAGACACAGGTCAAATGTCAGGCTCTGACTTCAGAGGGAGCTTGGTCTTTACTTTTCTTTTTCTGACTTCAAAGTGAGAGAATTTATGTGACAATCACGATGGGTACTGTGGGTGTGCTAGAGGAAGGCTGTATGGTGCTATTTTTTTCTAGCACACAACAAAATTTAAGTGTCCATACAATTAACTGTTCAGATATTTCAGAATATATCAGAGTTATCACAAATGAAGCACATTTTTTGGTAACTTTGAAGTGTGGTGGAAGCAAATATTTTAATACGATTTTAATACGATCAAAACAAATCAATACACTAGGTGATGACATTTCCACACATTATCATTGTGCGCTGTATACTTTTATCTATAAAACTGTATGTCTGTGCAAATGTAATGGTCATTTCAATTGAAGACGTGTTGTCTGTAATGGCAGTGTGCTACCAAGCCATGCATACTCCACTTACCCTCACTCCACTCTACTCTGCACCACTCCACACTATGCCACTCCACGCCACTCCACACTGTGTCATTGCACTCTATGCCTCTCTACTCTACACCACTCTACTCTATGTCCATGCACTCTACTCCACACTACTCTACTATGCACTATTGAACTCTTCGCCACAGCACTCTACACCACTTCACTCTGCACCACTCCACGCCTCTCTACTCTGCAACACTGTTCCATGTCACAGCACTCTACACCAATGCACTCTACTCTGTACCACTCACTCTACAAAAGTGCACTCTATGCCAATCCATTCTACGCCACTCTAATCTACTCTGAATTCTATGCCACTCTACTCTACGCCACTGTATACTCTACTGTCCACCATTCCACTCTACTCTGAAACAATCTACTCTAGGCCACTGAACTCAGCACCACTGCACTCGGCTCCACTCGACTCATCGCCACTTCATTCATCGCCACTCAACTCAGTGCCACTCAACTCAGCGCCACTGCACTCTACTCTGCATCATTGCACTCCACGCCGATGCACTCTACACCACTTTACTCAAAGCAATTGTACTTTACGCCATTGCACTCTGCGCCACTCTACTCTGCACCACTGCACTCTACGCCACTATACTCTACTCTGCAAAACTTTACGCCATTGCACCCGACGGCACTGCGCTCTACACCACTCTCTTCTACGCAGCACCACTGTAATCTACACCACTGCTCTCTACGCCACTCTACTCTGCACCATTCTACACCACTGCACTCTGTGCCAATGCACTCTACTCCACTCTCCTATACACCACTGCACTCAATGACAGTCTACTCTGCAACACTGCACTCTCTGCCACTGAACTCTGTGCCACTGAACTCTATGACACTGCACTCTAACCCACTGCACTATACTCTGCACCATTCTACTCTGTGCCACTCTAAGCCAATGCACTCTATTCCACTACAGTCTACATCATTACACTCTGCATCACTCCACTCTACGCCACTGCAGTCTATCCTGCACCACTCCGCTGTACTCTCCACAACTCCACTCTACACCACTTCATTCTACACCACTATACTCTGCAACACTGCATTCTCCGCCACTGAACTCTACACCACTTTTCTCTGAACCACTGCACTCTATTCCACCTAACTCTAATCTGCACTATTTTACTCTATGCCACTCTACTGCACTCTATGCCACTACACTCTACGCCACTCTACTCTGCATCACTCCAGTCTACACCAATGCACTCTAAGCTACCCTAATCTACTCTGCAGCACTGCACTCTACAAAACTACACCCTACAACAATGCATTCTATGCCAATGCCCTCTGTCACTGCAATCTACTCTTTAACAAACTGCTCTAAGCCACTGCACTCTGCTCCACTGCACTCAACTCCAATGCACTCCACATCACTTTACTCAAAACCAATACACTCTACTCCACTGCACTGTACGCCAGTCTACTCTGCTCCACTGTGCTGTACGCCACTATACTCTACACCATTTCACTCTGTGTCACTTTATTCTGTACCACTCTACACCACTGCACTCTACATCTATGGAGTCTATGCCACTCTGCTCTACACCACTGCACTCTACAACACTCTACTCTGCAACATCGGACTCTCTGCCACTAAACTCTACACAACTCTACTCTGTACCACACTGCTCTGCACCACTGCACTCTATGCCACTGCACTCTGCTCTGTACCACTCTACTCTATGCGACTCTACTGGTCTCTACGCCAAAGTAATCTATGCCACCACACTCTATGCCACTCTAATCTACTGTGCACCACTGCACTCTATGACACTGCACTCCACGCCAATTCACTGTACTCCTCTCTACTCTACTCTGCACCACTCTACTCTATGCCAGTGCACTCTAACCCACTCTACTATGCACCACTGCACTCTTCGCCACTGCAATCTACACCACTCCATTTTAGGCCGATCCACTATACTCTGCACCACTCTACTCTAAGCCACTCCACTCTATGCCACTCTACTGTGCAACACTGCACTGTACGCCACTGCACTGTATGCCACTATTCCACGCCACTGCACTTTACCCTGCACCACTCCACTGTACCCTGAACCACTCCATTCTACACCACTTCACTCTACTCCGAAATAATTTGCTCTGCGCCACTGCACTCTACACCACTCTACCCCACTCTTCGCCACTCCACTCTACGCCACTGCATTCTATGCCACTGCACTTTAGAGTGTGCCACTCTACACCACTCTACTCTACACTACTCACTCTAAACCACTGCACTCTACGCGAATGCACTCAACACCACTTTACTCAAAACCAATGAACCCTACACCACTAAACTCTACGCCAACTACTCTGCAGCACTGTACTCTATACCACTATACTCTACTCTGCAACACTCTTTGCTACTGCAAAGCACTTTACTGTGCTCTGCACAATTGTACTTTATGCTACTGTTCTCTGCACCACTCTACTCTGCACCACTACTCTGTGCCACTCTCTATACACCACTGCACTTTACGACACTCTACGGTGCAAGACTACACTCTCTGCCACTGAACTCAATGCAACTCTACTCTACAACACTGCACTCTATGCCACTGCACGCTAAGCTACTTTCCACCATTGCACTCTATGTCACTCTATTCTACTCTGCACCACTCTACTCTGCACCACTCTACTCTGTGCCACTGCCCTTTATGACACTCGACTCTGCAAGACTGCATTCCCTGCCACTGACCTCAACACCACTCTACTCAGCGCCACTGTACTCTTCTCCACTGCGTGCTATGCCACTGCATGATACACCACTCTACACCACTGCACTCTATGCCACTCTATTCTACTCTGCACCACTGTACTCTATGCCACTGCTGTCTGCACAACTCTATTCTGCACCACTCTACCCTTCACCAGTGCACTCTATATCACTGCACTCTATGCCACTGCACTATACTCTGCACCACTCAACTGTACTGCACTCTATGCCAATGCACTACACTCTGCATCACTCCAAGGTTCTCCAATCTATTCTGCACCACTGCACTCCATGCCACTGCACACCACTCTACTCTACGCCACTTCACTCTATGCTACTCTATTTTACACCTCTGCACTCTACCCTGAACCATTTCACTCTACGCTGCTTCACTCTACTCTGAAACAATCTGCTCTATGCCACTGCACTCTACGTCACTCTACTTTATGTCACTGCACTCTACAACACTTTATTCAAAACCAATGCACTGTACGCCACTGCCCTCTACAGTAATCTGCACCACTGTATATTATGCCACTTCACTCTAGGCCACTCTACAACACTACACTCTACGACACTACACTCTACGATACTCCACTCTGACACTCTACTCCATTAAACTCTACACCACTCCACGACACTCTACTCCACTCTATGCCACTCCACTCCACAACACTCTGCAGTATGCCACTCTTCTACACTACTCCACTCTACAACGCTCTATGCAACTCCCTCTATGACAGTCCATGCACTTTACTCCCCTTTAGTCTATGACACACTGCTCCGCTCTACACCACTCCACTACTCTACACCACTCCACTCTCTGTCACTCAACTCTAAACATTCTATGCCACTCTACTCCACGCCACTCAACTCTACAACACTCACTCTACTCCACTCTATGCCATTCCAGTCTCCTACACATTTTCTCCACTGCATGCCAATCTACTCCACTCTTCGCCACTCCACCCTACAACAATGTACCCCACTCTATGCAACACCCTCTACACCACTCCACGACACTCTACAACACTCTATGCCACTCCACTCTACGACATTCTACTCCACTCTGACACTCTACTCCACTTTACACCAGTAGCGGTCGGTGGTGGGAGTGCCGCCGGGCGCTGACGTGGGGCGGGAGAGGGGCAGGGTGGGGGGGGGTAGTAAACTATGGATTACAGCCGATTACAGGTAAGTACACATATGAATAAATAAAACGAATTTCGTTTCTCGTGCTGCATCGCCAAATGCGATACAGCACGCGCAACGAAATTCATTTTATTTATTCATGTGTACTTACCTGTAATCGGCCGTAATCCATAGTTTACTACCCCCCACCCTGCCCCTCCCCCGCCCCACGTCAGCGCCCGGCGGCACTCCCACCACCGACCGCTACTGCTCTACACCACTCAACTCTGCTACTCTATTCCCTTCCAATGTACGAGACTCTACTCCCTCCACAACCCTTCACACCATTCCATGACACTCCACTTCATTCCATTCCATTCCATACCACTCAACTCTACAGTACACCATTCTACGCCACTCCATAAACCTCCACTCTACTCCACTTTACGACACTCCACTCCACACCACTCTCCTTTACCCCACTAACTTTTAGCCATGCTGAACAGCAGCCACGCTGATGTACAACATGGCTAAAAAACATATTGTCAAATAGCTCTTGAATAGACGAGACCTACTGGCTTTGCCAAAGCTTTTTTGAAGGCAGCGTGTCACTGAGTCACATCTTGCAACAGTGGCTCATCACCTTCAAATGACTCACGTGAGAGTGCGCCTTACAGATGTCATCAATCCAGACCCTGTCAGACACACATCTGGTAGGGCCCTTGGCTTCTTCATATACAGGAGCGTCGGAGCTTCACTGGGTCGCCCTTTTCAAGTTCACATCAAGTCTAACCTTACAGGAATATAAACTTGGTTGTAAAGGAATTCTAAGCCTCTCCAGTTTCATTTGAGCATTTGGTTGCAGGCCGAAGCCAAGCGTGACATGGTTCAAAGGCTCCGTCCAGGCTTATTTGTAGATGCGGAGGTTCCCATTCCATTGGACTTTCTGCACACCATTAACTTTGTTAATCAGTTACATGTTTAACGCTTTCTTTTACTATAAAGCATTTAAAACATTAAGCGTTGTTTCTAAACCGTGATGTATCCTTGACAGATGTACCCAGAGAGAGTTCTGGCTTAGTTGTGGGAGACTAACATCTGATGCTTGCAGTAATATTACATTGACCTGTGATATACAGGATAAAGTACCCCTGCGGTACAATGTAAGGATGTTGCAAATCACTAAAGAGCTCCTTGACTATATAGAGGAACAAGGCCGCAGTCTGAGTTACTTTATAGAGTCATGAAACTCTGAGGTGACTTGCAACATCATTATAATATATGACTGGAGTATTTTATTCCTGGTACTGCATGGTCGCACCTTCACCCATCTCACGAACCACAAACCACTCCAAAATCTGCTGTCTTGCTATTCCATACGAACGTGATAGTAAGATTGCAGATATGAAGAATAACAGCAGAATCTGTAGTGCGAAATTAAACAACCCATGAAGGAGCTAGTGATTTGTGCAGAACCATATTTGAAGCAGTTTAATGTCATTCAGATTCTAAAAGGATTGCAGCTCAGAATCCGTAGTAACACGCAGAGAGACCATTTCTTTCCTACAATGAACTATATGAAAAAAACAAGGTGCTATAAATCTCTGTGCTGATATCTTCATTTTATAAAAACAGATCAGAAGGAAAAACAGTTCTTGTAGTTTTTAAAAGTGCAGCTGTAATTATGTTCCATGACCTGCTTTTCACCATGGCTGCTGGCTCTAAAAAAATCATTATGATGTCACGACTCAACTGTAATACTTTATTGCAGTTGAGCAGCTACTCATTTTAATATTACAGCTGGGTAGAAATGTCACAACTCATCTGCAATAAGGAAATTAGAGACAGGTTTTTCTATTGGGAGTGCAGGTTTTTATGTATTATATCACAATAAAAACTAAAGTCAGTCTGCTGCAAATGTAACAGTGGTATCTCGGGGCCCCTGTGACATCACAATGTGTAGCTCAGGGCACATTTGCCATTAAGTTTCAATGATGTTCCAGACCCTTGTGACATCACAAAGACTAGCTGAATAAAGGCTATAACAGTTGTTTCAGTGACGACACAATGGCCTGGGGAGTATTGACAACTGAGGACAGTCCACTGCAGAGCAGTGGCGGCTCCTCCTCTAAGGCAGAGGAGCGTCGTCCCACTGCTTTGAAGCAGTGAAAGAAAGGAAAAATAAAATGATAACCTAATGTTATGATCATTTTATTTTGTCCTCCTGCTCTCTTCATACATTGGACTGTCAATGTATCATAAACAATTTGACCAGTGATTTTTTGTATTACTTCACAAGCAGAGCCCCAGGCCCTGGAGACCTTGGGATGCATTTATCACCCATAGCAGTGGGTGGGAATCAGTCGCGGCCGGTGGTGTGGACGAGTGCCCGGGCGGGGGGGTGGTGAGGGGGCACATAGGGGTCACGGTTGGGAAGAATAAAAAATAATAATAATAAAAAAAACTTACCTGCAGCCGGCCGCGTCGCGCTCTTCTGCTCCTCTTCTCGCAGGCACAGGCTCCCAGTCTGCCCTGCGGCCAATCCTGAAGCTGCTCTCATGCATGAGAGCAGCTTCAGGATTGGCCTGAGCGCCCTTGATTTGGGCTCACAGACACGCTGGGAGTCTGTGCCTGCTCTCTCTGACCCAGCAACACAGTCCACAAAATTTTGTGAAATTCACGTAACATAAAATATTCACATTCATAAGAATTTTCAGTTGTACATAAAATTCCTCTTGGGTCTTGTTCTTGAATTCATCATCAGGGTGTGTTTTCATGTCCATGTGGCATGGATGGATACTATGCGGAAAATGGATGGCATCCTGGTTCAGCACATATTACATGCAGCGAAAATAAGTGAACTCCGCACATGTAAATGTCACTCCGGCGTCTCTGTCTTTGTAGTCCATCGTCTAATCCTAAATATATCCCTTCGCCCCCGTTTTACTTAGAGTTGCAAACCTCAGCCTATCTTGCACTTTAAATGTTTGATGTTTTACTTCCTACCATAGATCATGGAGTTTATGCTTTGGCCCCACTTATGTCATCCCAAATGCCCCCTCTCAGGCTCTCGTTTGAAGTCTCATCGTTTATTGCTGGTCCTCGTTATCTCTATTTCTGTTTGGGCTTCTTTTATTATCCTGGTTTATGGAGTGAAACCCTCCCACTCTTACCACTCCCATCCTTGTCTTGTTCCAGTGCTCTTAACGTCTGGTTCGGACCTTTCTCTTAAAAGGTAGGTACAAGTTGTAAAGCCACATTTTGTACTAAAAAAAAATATATATATATATAGTCTGCTAATGAAATGCTTTGCTGATGCCGGTTCTGGTTGTCACATGACAAATTGTTCTTTCCATCTTCCCCGATGCAGATTCGGCCTGTCACAAAGTATATTTTCTATCTCTCACGATGCGCACAAACATTTGAAATCGTTTTTAATGCAATATCAACTTACGTGAATGTAAAACTGTTATTATGTGTGACAAATGAATTGCCATAATTGATTTTGCTTTTGGAAGTATGTTGTCTATGTCGATACATTCACGTCACGAGCCTTCTTTCTTAAGGTGAGTGGGCACAATGTTTTTGTAACTAGGCCGTGACGAAGCCCCTGAGAGGCTGAAACGCGTTGCCAAATAAATCTTGGGAATTTGAGCCGTGCAGTGCGAGTCATTTTTGGTAATCCTGGATCTATGGATTCCTACATTTGTGGATATAATACGGGTCCAGCACCCGTGAACTCGCACCGATCCCGTCAGGTGGACCAGGACGGGCTGCTGCAGGAGTGCTGTGTTCCCACATTTTGTACTCACTACATGTGGCTTTACATCACAAAAGATTATGGGGCATATTATCAAGGGCTCGATCGCCGTTTTAGCAGGACTTTTTCCCGCTAAAGCGGCGATAATACAAACGCCCTATTAGCAAGCTGTCGCTAACTGCTGTTAGCGACAGCTTTTAGGCGATAGCGACCGGGTTGGGTGCCGCTTTGCATGCCAGCGATATTTATCGCTAATGGCATGCAAAGTAGGCGTTCCCAACCTAAAAGCGACTGGAAACAGTCGCTAAGGTCGCTATCGCCTATTAGCGAGGCAGGGGAGGTGATTAATGAACCAGCGCTAAACACGTTTAGCGCTGGTTTGTTAACGCCTGGTCTCACCCTGACTTAGCCATGTAATCCAATGGGAGGTGGATTACATGGCTAAATCCCCTCGCCCTATCGCCAAGCTAACACTGGTCACAGTGTGAATATCGCTTGTTTTCAAGCGATATTCACACTGTTCTCCAGGGTTTCTATCGCTTTGGAGATAAGCGTTGCTGATAGCACGCTATCTCCGCGATAGAAACCTGCGATAGCCGGCGATAATTATCCTAGCGCTAACTGCGCTTAGCGATAATTATCGCCGGTTATTGCTAATAGGCCCCTTACTGTTTATGTTTTGTGCAAAAATATCTTCTTACAGAGTGTGAGTGAGGATTAGGCGCCAAGAATGCTTTGGAAAGTTTGTGAACTTCAACAAGATTACATGTTAGTGGGTGATCTTGAACTCTTCCACATCCCATTTCCACCTTGGAAACAGTGGGCAGATTTACAAGCCCCTTGCGCCGCCATTGCGTCACCTTTTTTGACGCAGCGGCGGCGCAAACAATGCTGCCGATTTACAACGTGACGCATCTAGGGAGATGCGTCATGTTGTAAAGCCCCGCGTCACATTATACCTGGCGCATGTATAATGTATGCAAGCGGGCAGTTCCCACGTAAAAAGCAATGTAGAACTGACGCAGTGAAATTTACAACATTTCACTGAGTCACTCTACGCCTTCACTGCTTCAAAATCCCTACGCCTGCTCAGACCAGGCGTAAGGAATGACGCAGGGCTTTGTGTATGGGACTCACCTATCTGTTGTGACACATTGCTGGAGTTGCGTCACTTTCATGAGCAACTCCAGTGATGCGTCTCTTTTGTGCCAACAAATGCGTCAGTATTTCTGACGCATCTGTTAATCCTTGCGCCATGGAGCACTGTATTGTAAATACAGCGCATCCATGGTGGCGCAAGGACATTTGGCACTGGCACAAGGAAACTGATGCATCTATGCAGATGCGTCAGTTCCTTGTAAATCTGCCCCAGTGGGAGATTTACTCCTGCAAATGGCAGGACTCAATATTTTTCTTGGTTCCGACAGACCGATGTGCCTCGTACTGGCCGATCTCTTTGCTTAATGTGGAGGTGAAGGCTCTCGCCAAGGTCCTGGCGGATCGGGTACTCTCAGTGGTCACAGAATTGGTCCATGTGGATCAATCTGGCTTTATGCCCCGCAGAAGTACTCGTCATAACCTTCGGCGTCTCTACGGGGTGTTGTATTTGACTGAGGATGTGGGTGACACTCAGATGGCATTGATGGCGCTGGACGCGTCAATGGCATTTGACCGCATAGAATGGCCATACTTGTTTATGGTACTTCGGCGGTTGGGTTTTGGGCCGACCTTCTGCAGCTGGGTACGGCTCCTCTATGAGCGGCCGTCGGCTCGGGTGCGGGTTAACGGGGCGGTATCTAGGGCTTTCTCCTTACGGAGGGGGACAAGGCAGGGATGCCCTCTGTCCCCTCTCCTCTTTGCACTGGCGCTGGAGCCTTTGGCTCATTGGATCAGGAGGGACCCTTCGATTTGGGGTCTAGCAGCAACGGATGAATGGGAAGAGCGTATATCTCTATACGCCGACGACATCATCCTGTATTTGGCAAGGCCATATCACTCGATTGCCCGAGTAGTTCACCTCTTTGAGTTGTTTGGTAGCTATTCAGGCTATACCATCAACTGGTCAAAGTCCGTGATCTTCCCTTTGTCGGGCTCTCCCCCTCGAGTTCCGTCTAGGTGCTCCGCAACAGTGGTCCTGGAAGGATTCAAGTATTTAGGGGTGTACATCACTCGCAACAGACAGGAGTTCTTCGAGAGGAATCTCGAGCCCCAACTGACTCGCCTACAGGCGGACGTGGCCCACTGGCGCACTCTCCCGCTCTCGCTCATGGGTAGGGCGGCCATCTTTAAGATGCTCACACTGCCGAGGCTGCTGTATGTTCTGCAGAACACCCCCTATCCGATACCCGCAAGTGTATTCAAGAGGATCTCTCAGGCGGTGCGCACCTTGTTATGGGACGGACGGTCCCCTAGGATAGCGCTACACAAATTACACAGGGGGGTGTACGACGGAGGGTTGGCAGTCCCGGATATCAAATTATACTACTGTGCGGCACAATTGCAGGTAGTTAATGATTGGGTGTATGCTGACAGTAACGAACCAGCCTACAGGGTGGACAGAATGGTTATGCCACGGGGCACTTGTGAAACTCTCCTGTATGCCCGTAAACCCCAGAAGGCGTGGCCAGACCATACAAGGGTAGTCGTTCACTGCTGGCAGGAGGCAAATCGGCTCCTGGGATGGGCTGGCAAGCTCACCGGGAAAACTCCACTTTGGCAGGGGGACCTATTGAGGGAAGTGGCGACATTAACAGGGTTCAGGGGTTGGCAGCAAATAGGCATTGACTATCTGGGGGACGTCTGGAAGGGAGATGCTATCCGCCCTTTCGAGTAACTCCAGAAGGAGTACAGTTTACACACCTCCCAGAGCTATCAGTATGTGCACCTCCAGCATGCGCTCCGCTCCCACATACCTAGTGGCACAGTAGTCCCGGAGTATTCCCCGATGGAAGATCGTTTGTTACTGGACCCTATCGAGGAGAAACCCACATCCACCATCCACCATAAATTGTTAAACAATATACCAGATCCCTTGGTCAGTCTCAGAGCGGCCTGGGTTCAGGACCTTGGGAGCCTCGATGAGGACTGGCAGGATGCGCTTCAGGGGCCCAGGGAAATCGCTATCCGATCTCGGTTTCGACTTGTTCAGTTCAAAGTCCTCCATCGCACATACTATCCTCGCACTCATCTTTATACATGGGGAAGGTGTCTGTCGGCGCTCTGTGTGCGGGGCTGTCAACAAGAGGGCTCCTTCTTTCACATCATTTGGGAGTGTCCGGTGATTAGTACATTCTGGGTGAAAGTTACGGGCACTATGTCCAGGGTAGCGGGAGTGCCAGTCCCGATGGACCCGAGGTGGCTCCTCCTGCTGATTAAAGGGGACAGCGACTGGTCGAGGTATGTTGAGCTATGGCTGGCCCTGGCGGCGGGGTAGCGAAACGGAATATTGCTAGGGCCTGGGGGTGCGGGCGCCCCTTTATGGGAAGATTGGCAGCGGGATCTAGACTGGTGTCAAAGAGCGGAAGAAACGGTATATAAAAGCAGGGGGTGCACGGGAAAATGGAAGAAAATATGGGCGCCAAGGCGCAAATACAGAGAGGCAGTTGCCCTTGTGTCGGAATAGTCAAATTGTATTGATGAAAGACATTTGTTATTCACTGATGTGTACCTCCCGGATGACGTCTGTATTGTTTCCTAAGGAGCTATTTGTGCATAGTGTTGTATCGTATGGTCTTATGAGCATTGTTACAATAAAAAGATTACCAAAAAAAAATATATATATATTTTTCTTGGTTGTTCATGGGCAGGCAATGAACCCAAGATTTGTGGGAATATATTGCAAGAGGTTACAGCACGAGGAAAGCGCTTAAACTTCAGAGAAAAAAAGCAAGTTACATGGTGCAATTGTACTTATGGGAGACATTTTCCCATGTATAAATGGACAACATGTATATTCATGCATGCAAAAATGCTTTTGCATTTTCGTAAATAGTAGTTTACGCAAAGTTTCCAGGACTACTCTTGTTAAATTTTAAGTAAAGTTTATGTACCCTTGGGAACTTCGTGAATTTCTAAACACTGCAATTTACTTCAAGAGTAGAAGGGATCCTAAAGGAGTAAATCTCCCATTATTTTGGTGAATTGGCCCCTACAGGTGTAGTGTTGACTTCACAGAATAATACATCTCAAATGTGTCTGGAGATGCACAGAAGAAACTTTTACGAGTCTGATGAATCTGCAGAAGTAATATAGGATTTTAAAACAAAACAGTCTTTGACCGTTCAGTGGTATAGATTTGATTCTTTCAGCAATTTACATCAATTTCAAGAAGTACTCCGGAAAATCTGCAGCAGGCATTGATCTACAGGTTTACTAATAGAAAACATATTTGAAAATTATTTTTTAACATGCAAGAATATATTTGTATATTTGTTCATGAGAAAATCTACCAAGGAGATTCAAATAAGCGTGCTAAGGGCCTTATTTATGAGGCCTTACGCCACTGTTGCGTCACTTATTTGTGACGCTGCGACGATGTTAACAATGTGTCACACTACACCATATTTACAAAGTGACACATATAGGCAGATGCGTCACTTTGTAAACCTCTGCGCTACATTATACCTGCGTCAGTTATAATGTATTCAGAGTGGGCGTTCCCCCATAAAAAAGGCTCGTAGAAGTGGCGCAGTGAAATCTATTAGATTTCACTGCGCCACTTCTACGAGTTCACTGTGTCAAATCCTTATGCCTGCTTCAAAGCGGGCGTAAGGACTGATGCAGGCCCTTTTACATGGGACTCGCCCATGGGTTATGACACATTGCTGGAGTTGCGTCTGTTTTGCAACACACTCCAGTAATGCATCATTGCTGCGCCACCAGATACGTCAGGATTCCTGACGTATCTGGTCAATCCTTGTGACATGGAGGGCCGTACTGTAAATACGGCACATCCAAGGTGTCGCAAGGAGGGCGCACTGAAAAGTGTTGCATCGCTGTTTTCAACCAGCGATGCAACACTTTTCATAAATGAGGCCCTACGTTTTTCCAAGTTTTCCTTTTTCTCACCAGTTTTTGCGATCGTGCAATCCCTTTCTTAAGTTGGAAAAAAAGTACTCTGTAGTGTTCTGGTGACAGCTTAAATAAGGGTATGAAGGGAACTTTAGGATGTCTCCAGCAGGAACGTTCCCACTAGAATGTTTAATGCGGCATATTAGGAATGTGTGGAGTCAGGACGGTTGGCAGTTGGAAAGTGGTTGTGAGAACTTCGTGACGCATAACTTGTGTGGCAACTTCCCTGGAACAAATGTATTTACATGATGCACCAAATGCTGTGTTTCAATCAATAACTTTAAGATGTGAAGCTGTGATTATCACATACGCCTACCTTTGTCAAGAAGAGGTTGCTAACCTTTTCCTCAGTTGGAAGGGGTGGAAGAAGAATTTTGAATAGCCACCAAAGATAATGTGAGTTGGTGCACAAATCTATACAGCCTTCCTACCCTGGATCGCCCTCTCCATATACTACTGACACCAGTAAGTAGACGTTTTCACTTAAAATGTTTTCTGAAGCATATTAAAAAAGGTAATTTCGACTGTAACACTCCTTCCAGGATGGTAAGGGTAACGGATCAGCCCCAGATTTGCTGCTGATATATGGGAGTAGCTTTCCACACAAGTAAAACTGATTTTCTCGTACCGAAAAGAGAAAAAAGTGCATTCACACAATGTTATGTTATGCAGATTTGTAGAGCGCACTATCACCCAGAAGGGTATCCTTGCACTACTCCCCCTGTGCAGAATTCAACATTATGCTGAAATTGCACAGCAAAAATAGGATCCTGCTAGAATTGCCACATAACATTCCCAGTAGTAAATCTGGAAGTCCACATGTGGTACTGCTTTCCAGGCATACCTCTGGGAACAATGGGGAATAGCAAAAACAAGCATTGGCATAGCCAATAGGTCTCGCCTTTGGGACCTTTGTAAGTTTTTGGC
This sequence comes from Calotriton arnoldi, assembly GCA_963921515.1. Classification (NCBI taxonomy): domain Eukaryota; kingdom Metazoa; phylum Chordata; class Amphibia; order Caudata; family Salamandridae; genus Calotriton; species Calotriton arnoldi. Next base: position 740,447 of record CAWUFW010001240.1, read on the forward strand.
CACAGCGATTGGCTTTTGCAATGTTTTTAAGCTATGTTGAAGAGCTCTACAGCACCACTCTACAGTTACTCTACAGCACCACTCTACAGCACTACTGTACAGTACCCCTTTACAGCATCAATCTAAAGCACCACTCTACAGCACCACTCTACAGCACCACTCTACAGCACCACTCTACAGCACCACTCTATAGCACCACTCTATAGCACCACTCTGCAGCACCACTCTACAGCACCATTCTACAGCACCACTCTACAGCACCACTCTACAGCACCACTGTACAGCACCACTCTACAGCACCACTCTACAGTACCATTCCACAACACCACTCTACAGCACTACTCTACAGCACCACTCTACTACACCACTCTACTACACCACTCTACTACACCACTCTACTACACCACTCTACAGCACCACTCTACAGTACTACTCTACAGCACCACTCTACAGCACGACTCTACAGCACGACTCTACAGCACCACTCTACAGCACCACTCTACAGCACCACTCTATAGCACCACTGTACAGCACCACTGTACAGCACCACTCCACAACACCACTCTACAGTACCACTCTACAGTACTACTCCACAACACCACTCTACAGCACCACTCTACAGCACCACTCTATAGCACCATTTTACAGCACCACTCTATAGCACCATTATACAGCACCATTCTACAGTACCACTCTACTACACCACTCTACAGCACCACTCTACAGCACCACTCTACAGTACCCCTTTACAGCACCACTCTACAGTACCCCTTTACAGCACCAATCTAAACCGTCCATTTTTGGATTTGCGTAAAAAAGCCAGTAGAGGGTAAGGCAGGGGCAGAGTCACTGACTTCAGCGCTCCCTGGCGTGAACAATGGGTGACACAAGCCAGGCTTATTGTTTCTTTAAAACATACAGCTTTAAACAAACATATGTTTTATTTTGGCGATTGTGCCTGTATTTTGCAGCAGCACAACTGTAACAGCACGGTGCGCGAGAAGAGGACGGAAGACCGGTGTGAATTAAAAACAAAGTAAATGCTCCAGTGTTTAACAGGGGCCATTGTTCTCGCTCGCCGAAGGCTGCAAGCGATTTCAGGTGTGTATAGGCATAAGCTGGGTGCACGCTTACACGCTAGTAAAGAGCACCATCCTGGGTATGTGCGCGGAGGTTACCAGTGAGACTCAGCCTTTTATTATTTAGTGTCGCTATAAATAGTAAAAAAAAAAAAAAACAGCTGTGTGGGCTTAGGTTGTATAGCACGCCTGTATGTAAGTGAACAGTTCCTGCCTGTGTCTCCCTACTGTTGCTAGCAGTGCAGCGCAGCTGTTTATACTTGAAGGGTCGCTAAACTTTGCCGTATATGCAAGTTTGTAGCATATGCAGGTGGGCAAGTGAATGTGGCACGCTCCAACACTAGGGGACAGTATCTATTTGCAGTAACAAGAGGAGGTGGCAAAACAAATAGAGTTGAGGACGGAAGACCGGTGTGAATTAAAAACAAAGTAAATACCATACAGCCTATCCAAATAGAATCTCTGAGAGCTGAGCTGCGGAGGCTTATCGCCTGTGACACATTTACCATTTTACGGGACGCAAGCTGGGAGTCACGGGCGGCGGTGGGAGCGCAAGAGCGGGCTGCGAAGCCAGCGAAAGCAGGAAGGGATGACAAGAGGTCTAAGGTGCCAGTATGAGTTAATGGCATGGGACGCTTGCAGGCGCCGGAGTGAACTGACAGAAGCAAACTTGCAGCTAGGAGAAAGAAAGAGAAATCCATGAGACTGGGGCATTCTACAACAAGTGCCGAGCTCGAGGCATCCTCCGCTAGCGCGAGATAAGAGGGCAATAAATCGGCAGAGCGGACAGACGTGTCGCAGGCGCCTTCTACGTTTTGAAGCTCACGGTGGGGAACGGGGGCGCGGCTTCGAGGCTCAGTCCATGTACAGCGTTTACCTTGCGGGAGCGAGCAGCGGCGCCATCTGTTTCCAAAGCGCGGGCGCGATAATTGCAAACAGATGGCGCCGCTGCTCGCTCCCGCAAGGTGTATGCCGTACATGCACGAGCGCTCATTGGAAACAGTGCAGTACATGCACGAGTTTTCCAAAAAGTGCAGACCGATTCCAAGAGGTCACTCCTAAGTAGCGCTTGCGCGCTGATTAGGCGAGACCTAAAAAGTACGCTCAGGGAGAGATCTTCGTCTCCTCCCATACTTTCCCACTTTTGTTGCTGAATCAGGACTCTGTGATTAAATTCCATCACAAGTGCAAAAAAAAAGACATTTTGTGAATTCATTTATTTTTATATATTTTTTTTTCAAAGTATTTTATTGATTTTTATATTCAAAGACATTAGCATTTCTGTTACAAGGTTAGCCATTCGTGGCTTGTATGACAGTGTTTACAATCGCTTCAAAACATATGCTTGACTAACCCCACCTGACGTGGCTTAGTGAGAGAAAGAAAGAAGGAAAGAAAGTGATAGAAAGAAAAAGCAGAAGAGAAGGGCACAAGAGAGGCTCTGTATCTGTGAGACTTATAATCGCCTGACCAGGCCGCCACTTCACTGGATTACTTGTGGCGATATGGACAGGCAAGTCAGTCCAACCGCTCCGTAGGGCCATCGTGATTGCGCTCAATTACGTTCCTTTTACCGCACTTAGCGGGGGTCAGGGGGATCAGGGGTTTGTCACCGGGAAGACTTGGTTTCATGGGGGATTCATGGGGGTTCGTAGAAATCTAGGTATGTGTCGAGTGACTTCCACATCCCCCTGGATGCTGGTCTCCAGGGTGAGTTCTGTAGTGCAATGTTGTCCGCACCTCTGAGGTGCGTAATCCAGTTGAACCAGCCTTTGTATGAAGCCTTACTTGTGTCTTTCCAATTTGCTAGGACCACTTTCACTGCTGCGGTCAGCAGCAGGTCTAGAAGGTCCTTATCGTGCTCTGATCTTAGTTCTGCAGTAATAAATGCGGTGGCGAGGGAGGAGAACTCAGTTTTTAGTGTACAGCCCAGTACCTTATTTATAAAACCAAAGATTTTCTCCCAGTATGTTTTGAGAGTTGGGCATTGGTATATAAGGTGTGCTAGGTCCCCTTTTTCCTTGCTACAGTTCCAGCATAGTGCATTATCCCTGAGACCTAGTGAGAATAAGCGTGCCGGGGTCCAGAAGGCCTTATGGAGTAGCCAGAACTTTGTTTGTGAGAGCACCGGGGAGATTTTATTGCGCGAGGCCGAGGTCCAAAATGTTGCCAGTTCTTGTTCATTAAGTGTGTTTTTGGTTTGTGTTTCCCAATAGTTAATTGTCTTATTGTTAAGTTTGGATGATTTTGGGCCTAGTAGTTTGTAGAGGTGTGAGACCTGGTGTCCTAATCTGTTTATGTTTGATTTGTACTGGGTGATTGACGGCTGTGTGGGCGATAGTTCGATTTTGGACAGGGCCGTTTTTATTTTCAGAAAGTTGTAGAGTTCAATGTCTGTTAGGTTATGCCTGGCCTTCAGAACAGCAAAAGTGACGGGATATGCCCCGTCTTCTAGTTGGTATGGGTGGTGGATGCCTTTCTCTATCCATGTGTTGAAGGCTAGGCATTTCCCCTTGTATAGGATCTTACTGTTGGCCCAGAGTGACTCTAACTTAGATCCCCTGATGCTGCTCTCCATTTTCTTATCTATCTTTAGCAAGGCAATTTTTGTGTTTTTAAAGATGGATCTGGTGGCGTGAGTATGTTTATTTGCTGTTAATAGCGCCACGGGGTTCAGGTTGTTCAGGATGGCCCTCTCTACTTGTAGCCAGGCCGGTGTATATCCGTTCGGGGGTGATATCCAGTAAGATCCCTGCCTTGCCAGGAACGCCACTTGGAATAGTCTGAAGTCTGCTAGGTTAACTCCTCCTAGGTTTTTCTCTAATCTTAATTTTTTGATACTTATACGCGCTTTCTTCCCTCGCCAAAGGAATTTGGAGATCAGGGTGTCTACCTTGCGGTGAAAATCATTTGTGAGTAGGAGTGGGAGCATGCTGATCAGGTAATTAATCATTGGGGTGATCATCATCTTGATCGTCTCAATTCGCCCCCACCATGTTATGAATTTTGGGGACCAGGCCTCCAGAAGTTTCTTTATCTTTTCCAGCAATATCTTCTCGTTATGGCCTAGTGTGCTCAGTAAGTCACACCCAAAGTGTATACCTAGATATTTGATAAATCCTGTTTGCCAGACTAGACCCGACCCCCCCTAGGATTTCCCTATTGCAGTGGATGTTCAGTGGCTTGCATTCTGATTTGTCCCTGTTGAGCTTGTAACCTGAGTGCCCGGAGTATTCTTCTATGGTGTCTATCAGGGCCTCTATTGAGTTTTTCGGTTGCTCCGCTACTATTAGTATATCATCCGCGTAGTTTTATTTCAACTCCATTAACATCCACCCCTTTTATTTTCGTATTTATCTTGATATCCTGGATCAGTGGCTCCAGTGCCAACAAAAATAGCGAGGGGGACAGTGAGCAGCCCTGTCTAGTGCCTCGATGCAGTGTGAGTGGTTCAGAGAGTGACCCGTTGATGACAATACGGGCTTTTGGATCCCCATACAGGGCCATCACCATCCGTATATACCCTTCCCCTAAGTTGAAAGATTGCATGCATCGCTCCAGGAAAGACCAGGAGACTCTGTCAAAGGCCTTCTCGGCATCAAGGGTAATGGCTACTGCTGGCTCTGCTTTTGTGGCCGTGTGCTCCAGTATGTGGCAGAGAAGTCTAGTATTGTCGTTAAACATACGCGTACGTAGGAAACCCACCTGGGAGTTGCTTATCAGGTTGGGTAGGACAGAGTTGAGTCTGGTTGCTAAGATTTTTGCGTAAATTTTACAGTCCACATTAATAAGGGATATGGGTCTGTAGTTTTTGGGTGACAGATGGTCCTTACCCTCTTTTGGGATGACTATTATGTTGGCCTCCGTCATGGATTGAGACACGGTCCCTCTATCTGCACAATGGTTAAAGACCTGCTTCATGGTAGTTTTCAACGGCTCTAGGTAGGTTTTGTAAAAGGTGGCTTTGTACCCATCCGGCCCTGGTGCTTTGTTATCTTTCATGGATTTAACCGCCATTTCAATCTCAGCGACACTAATTTCCTGACCTAGTCTCCGTGCGTCTTCTCTGGCTAGCTGTGGAAGACCGAGTCTATTGAGGTATTTTGTGCATGCCTCTAGATTCATGGTCTCGTCGTTTTTGTAGAGATCCTGATAGAACTCTTGAAATGTCTTGAGTATGTCTTTATGTCTTGTGTGGGTTTTGTTGTTTGAATCTGTGATGGATGAGATGGTAAATTGGTTGCGTTTGTGTTTTAGGTAAGAGGCGAGCAGTTTCCCCGCTTTGTTTGCTTCGCATAGGTTAAGGGCCTTGTATTTGTTAAACCACAGCCCCACCCTTTCACTCAGGATTTTGTTGTATTCATACTTTTTTTTGGTTAGGTCTGCTAGCAGTTTAGTATCTTGAGTGGCTCTGGCATGGGCCGTTTCTAGGCTCTTAATGACTTACTCGAGCTGTGTCAGGTGCAGGTTTGCGTTTTTGTTTATTTTGGATTTTATTTCAATTATTGTGCCTCTAACGGTAGCCTTCAGGACGTCCCATAGTGTGGTAGTACTAGTCCCCGGTGAGTCATTGTGTCTGAGATAGTCCGTTATGGCCTCCTCAATCTTTTCCTTGTTCGCGGGGACTGTTAGTACGTCGCTGTTAAACCGCCACCTACGGGGTACGGTTTTGTTGTGACAGCCGCTCAGCGTTAGGCTAATACATTAATGGTCTGAAACTAATCTAGGCGCTATCTCGGAGTGTTCTATTAGATGTGTGGGGGCCTGAGATTAGTATGTAGTCTATCCTGCTATATGATTTGTGTGGGTTGGAGTAGAATGTGTAGTCCCTAGTGTCTGGGTGCTGGAGGCGCCATGGGTCCTTAAGGTTGAATTTAGAGCACAAATTTTTGAGTGTAGTGTGTGCGTTCGTCGGCTGATATTGGCAGGATGACTGTCTATCTATTATATGGTCCAGTGGGATATTAAAATCCCCCGCCACCACCATGAGGTCGTTCTGGGGGAGGTTATCTAGTTTGTGTGATACCCCCTCCCAGAAGGTTGGGTCATCCGTGTTTGGGCCGTATATGTTAGCTACGTGGATTAGCTCCTCTCCCCTTCTCAGATGTGTGATCAACAGTCTACCCTCTACATCCTTGTATTGTGATTCTAGTGTTAGGTTGGATCTTTTAGATAATAGTGTGATGACCCCTCGCTTCTTCCTTTCGGCAGGTGAACAAGCCATCTGTGAGATCCAGTTGCCCTTCACCAGCTTGGCATCCTCCAGTGATAGTTTGGTCTCTTGTAATAGGATAACATCTCCCTTAGTTCTAACCAAGTAGTCTAGGATCTTCCTGCGTTTAATGGGGTGGTTGAGCCCTTTAACATTGAGGGATACTATCTTCAGGTCAGAAGCCAGGTTGAGAGTATTATTACTGTGTATTACTGTGGGCCATATCTATGGTAAAGCATGTCTGGTGAGTCTACTCTAGGAACCCAATACTTGGATATATTGTCTCCGGGGCCTGAGCTGGAAGGTGGTGTTTGGCCCCCCCCCTACTCACCCAGTGCTGTATAGATAGCGGCTGCTTGTGAGCTGCATGTGGACTGGATTTCGGATTTGTGTGGATAGGTATGTTGGGTCTCACAGATACGTGGGTTAACATTACTTGCCAGAACCCTTGTGTAGATAGAAAAGAGGTGAGCAAAGAGCTGAGTGCCCCCCCTCCCGCACCTCCCCCCGTCAAAAAAACATCGTATGTTGGGCGTGCGACGACAGGGTCGCCGTCCCCGTCTCTCGAGGATTAATCCAATTGTGTTCAATGTCTCTAAGATCCCAAGAGATTCTAGTGTTAATTAGCAGCTTATTAAAATTATTCTTCATTACTTGTGCTACGTTTATGTTTATGACCCCCTCCCTTACCTCCTGCCCCTGCGTCTATATAGGGTAAAGGATATGAAGATTGTCCCAGCTGCTGTACAGGTTAAAGGATATATAGATTGTCTCTTGTGTAGAGAGCCAACATCCGGTGTCTGGTGTCGATCGTCCAGGAGCTGCTTGCCACCGGTGACGACTGAACATGCTCCGTAGGTCTAGAGATGTTGTGAACATTGCTTCCTGTGGGCATTGAGGTAGTATTGTTGAGGTAGTTAATGAGGTATCTGTTGAGGTAGATAGTGTTCGTTGAGGTAGCTGTAGGTTGCAAAGTTCTTGAGCTGGCTCGTGCATGTTCATTCGGTCCCCAGCTCCGGCGAGGCTCTCCTTTTGCTGGACCCAGGTTGTGCTGTCTCCATTTCTTGTGCTGTCGGGCCATCTAAGTATTTGTCCAGCTCCTTAGGCTCGTCGAAAATGTGAGAGCGTCCGCGGTCGTTTATCCTGAATCTGGTTGGGCCAACAAAAGAGAACTGTATGTTTTTCTTCACATTTTGTGAATTCAAAAGACTGTCTTGCCCTCATTAAAGAGGTGACCAGCCCATGCACAGCAATTACACACGTAACGGGCTTTGACAGTATCGGGCCAGTGCATTTATGGCGTAGAATTTTGCTGAGCCATTGAGCAGTGGTTACACTCTTTAGCTATATGGTTAAAAAAAATATATAGTTCTGTTAAATTGAAAATTACAAAGTAATTATTACAGACAAAGAATTAGATGCAGGCCAGGGCAAAAAATGACCCTTCTGTCCCCGTACGTTACTGAGGTTTCTTCTTGTAGAAAAACGTGAACAGATTTTCCTAATGGACAGATTCTGCTGCCAAGCATAAAACAATTCATGGCAGTGTCAGTAGGTATGGCTTATTCCTGAAAGTGCTTTTTCCATTACTGGTAGGTTTAGGTACGTAATGCTGCACTCACGCACCAATCCATCCACCCTTCCATTCATTCTTACGTTTATTAATTCCTAAATCCACAATAAAACACTCACATAAACTCAACAAGCATATGTAGATATATTAAAAGAATACAAGTAGAAAAAAGAAAAATGCTGCTGATTAAAAAAGGCGAGCATGTGCTTGCAATTAAGAATACTAAACAATTAAACATAGCAGCAGTGAGCAGCCTTCTTTGATGGGATTGTTTATGGAGGATAATAAATCCCGATCCAATATGGCTGACACGTTGCTTCTAAAGGCCGCAGTCATATTGGAATGGTACAACAAAGATACTGGGGCCGATTCCGATCTCGGCCGGTAGGGCTCCGAATCGGATTCGGCTTTACCGGATCCGATTCGGAGCCCTGTTTCCCGACCGAACCGTACGCGGGTCCGGCCGAGCGAGTACGATGCGAAATCGCCGACCGACTCGTCCGGGCGTCCCGACCGCTCCGACCGACTCGCTCCCGGCTCGAACCGCTCTGACCGACTCGCTCGGACTCGACTCGCACCGCGCAATGGAGACGTTTCCCGGCCTGGTAAGTACGATGCGCGCCGCGAGCAGTCCGACCGAGCCGCGCACTCCGGCTCGTAAGAGCTGTCGGAGCCGTACTTTGGGGGTCCGTGTCGGACCCCCCTGTACGCGTAGCCGCGCGAGTCGCACACAGGGGGACCCATGGGTCCCCCTACCTGTGCGTGTACGGCGCGAATCGCTTCGCCGCGTACCCGCTGTAGGGGCGCCCTTGTCCGACTCGCACCCATTGAGTCAATGGGAGCCCGCGTACGCGTTGTACGACCGGCTCCCATTGACTTCAATGGGAGTCCGACCGACTCGAGTCCGATAACATACGGACGCATCGTACTCGTTCGGTCGGACTGCACGGGTCCGATTCGGTCGGAAATCTCTCCGGGTCCGGCTCGGTCGGAGAAATTTCCGGCCCGAATCGGAATCGACCCCACTGTGTAGATAACATTATTCAAGATGACCACCTCATTTAATAGGACTGGCCATGAATGGTGCAGTGCACTACAAAGGAAATGAACTGTCAATCAGCGTCCCACTGGCTTTGTCCAGGGAGCTGTTGTGCTGCCAAAAAAAAAAAATGTGTAAATAAAATAAAAGAAGGAAAGGAAAGGAAAATGGGGAAATAAAAAAAAGAGGGAAAGAAACGTGGCTCTCTAAAGGAGAAAATGCTAATCTAAGTTGAAGCGTACTCAATTTCAGGTAGATATGTACGTGATCAGGCAAGAGATGGCAATGAAGCCAAAGGCATAAGTGCGCCATGCTACATAATGTCATGGTTGGAAGCAGTTTGTAAATTACACTTAAACAGACCAATGGCAGAAGAAGGCTGACCAAAGGCGCTATATGTATGTATATTTTTACTGAATGTAATTTTATACATGTTTGCAATTTTATGCGCAGCATTTAGTTGTGTGTGTCTTGTAATTAAAAACAATGAAAAAAATAAATGCATATATATATATATATGCATGTATTTTTTTCATTGTTTTTAATTACTAGACACACACAACTAAATGCTGCGCATAAAATTGCAAACATGTATAAAATTACAATCAGTAAAAATATACACAACTACCCCCAAGAGGTCCAACAAGGATTGTCAAATAAAAATCTTCTACCACTAGGATTTGTTAGAGGGGAATAACAAACACAAAAACCTTAGCCTACTACAGTAATCTGACAGATTCCATGTGATATAATTACTATATATAGGTTTTACACATCCTCAAGGCCTATTGTCTTTAACATATATTGTTCACTGTAAATAGGTCAGCCCTACTGCCTTTCCCATTACATTTTTGTTGTTGTTTTATTTTTATAAATAAACCGAACGGACATAAGGCCTGTGACACCGGTTTTTACCATTAATGACCCAGGTCTATAGCCTTTACCGCTAACGTGCTACCGCCCATGTTGGCCTTGTGTATTCAGCATCAGCTTTGGCACTTCTACTTTAGAATCGGCTTTTCACCATAAGAAACTCAGGCCTACCGCATTGAGCTTAAACTTTCCACAAGGCAGCCATTAGGCATACAGTCATACTATTGCCAATAAGTAAAAATTAGACAAATATATATATATATCATTATATATAATGTTAAATATATTCAACCCCTCCTAAAAGAGCCTAACAAGGGAAATCACAGTACAAATCGTATATTCCCAGACTGTTTGTCCATACATGAAAAGGTTGGGTGCGCACCCAATATTAATGTTCTTCCGAATATGTGCAATGCTCAAGGCAATGTAAATGCGTGCTATCGTGGTACACGCTCCGTCTGTGCGCGTCGATATAATTCCTTAATAATTGGGACCTCGTCAGGCACCCCAACCCAAGATGCACATCTTCTGTTGGGGTGCCTGACGAGGTCCCACTTATTAAGGAATTATATCGACACTGGTTTGTCACCATAACCAACTGAGGCCTAGAGTATTGCGCACAGGCTTTCCCGCGCGGTAACCATTCACACAGTCATAAAATTACAAATATGTATGAAATTACAGTTGGCAAAACAATACCCGACCCTTCCCAAGTGGTCACTACAGAGATTATCACAGAGCAAATTTTCTACTCAAAGGATTTGTCAGAGAGGGTAACAACATACAAAATACTTGCCTACTACAGTAATCTGTGCGTTTCCATGTAACAAAATACCATTGTACAGGCTTTACCGCAGTGTAAACACTATCCACCCTTGCAGGCCTGTTTACTTTAACATATGCTTTCCACAATAAATAAGTCTACTTAAACATTGCTTTAAAATGCATTAAACGTTCCTGAGCCCATCTAGCTCTCCTATCACCCGTTTATATTATGCTTGTCTATGACCCTGTATAGCACTGCGTTGCCTTTTGGCTAGGTTCGAGCTACAGCATTACCGTGCACATACATGCATAAGTCTGGCCTGCTGCCTTTGATGTAACTTTTCATACTAGCAAGTCGGATAAATGACAAGAACAACTCGCCACCATAATCGATTCAGACCTACTGTTGAGCAAAAGCTTTCCAACAAGGTATTAAGTGTAATATAAACACTCTTTTTCAGCGGAAGCCCACAACCTCTGCCCAATCAAATGCTATAGTTAAAGAAATCAACATGTAGGAGGAGCCAACGCCCTTTCCCAGTAGTGCTTCATAAAGCCCTTTTTCTGTTGATTACATAAGGTCTAGGAAGAACTGCTGCTTTGCCAAGCCAGACCTAATTGCAGCGTGGTCTATAAAAACATCTGGTTTCCATGGCCTTGTACTCGCTACAGAAGGCTTTGGAGTCGGTTCTTTGTGAGCAGCAAAACTACGGTTGACTCAGAAAATTGAAACAGTGAAGCAAGAGCAATTCTGATAAACAGTGTGAGAACCATTGAAAGAGAATACCTTAGACACAGAGGAAGGAGGCAGCAGCAAACACTGTGTCCATGTGCTGTGGCAAAGAAAGGGGGAGGCACTTTAAAGAGAGCCAGAGAAGACGAAGGCATTTTATGTTACCCACGTTTAGCAAGGAAACACTCGGAAGCTGAGCGAGTTAAAAGCTTTGTAACACTTCTTTAATTGTAAAATACCTTGTGCCTGGAAAAATCGGAGTTTAGCCTGCTTCGAAATCAAATTTTGCATCAGAAATTGCACCCAATTGTATTTTTATTATGATAGGAAAGGCTCAAGAAATACTGTGTGCAGTGGTGCAAAATGTGTCAGTGCCATGGAGTAGCTTAGTAAGAAAAAACTCTGCTCTATGAAAATTAGCTCCACCACATTTCTTGGCATGTATATTTCATGAAACACTCCACAGAGCTGATAAAGGGTAAAGCCTGGCTGTAAGTGGTGCGTGCCTTTGGGGACATGAATGGTCCCAACAGGACCCCCACTGTGCGGAGCTATGGTCATAGGCAATGGACCCCGTTGGGCCCCATATGGGTCCCTAACACAGTTTGGCCCCTTGTAAGTAAACACAATGTCCCGCAAGTGCCTGCACCTCCCCGGGTGAGACCTAAAAAGGTCTCAAGAGTGTGTTTTTAAGTGTGTGTGAAGTTACAAACCTTGTGAATCCTCTTTTCAACCCCTTGAGAGAGATTTGATGCTTTGATGGCTCTTTGTTCAGCAGGAAACTATCACCAGTGGCATGAGGGGTGCAAGGTGCAGAAAAAGTAGTGGTGCCCCGCAACAGCTGTCTGCCACCACAGCCACCAAGAAGGCCCTGTTCCGTTGCTGCATCAGTGCACCTTAGTTACCTGCTTCTATCTCGTGATCCACCTGGAGCGCTTTGCCTCTGACTCCAAACCCTGAGATTCATTTTCAGTTCCAGGATGCCCTGCCCTCAGGGGCACCTCACACTGCCAGCTGGAGAGCAGCCTGGCTGTGTGGCCATGGGCAGGTTAAGCCACAAGGGGGCACATGCATCAAGCCCTTTCCCGTTTGCAAATGGGCCGATTCGCAGAATCGGGCAGTTTGTGAATGGAAAAAGGCCTTTTCCAATGCATGTAGGTTTTGTCATTCGCAATTTAGGTAATCGCAATTTTTTGCATGCTAATGCATTTAGGGAATCGCGATTTGCTATTCCCTAATGCCGATGCATGTAGCCTTTCCTAAATGCGAACTGTGCATTTAGGAAATGCTAATTACCATCAACTTCAAGTGGATGGTAATATGTGCATTTTGAAAAATGCCCAAAAATGCATTTTTCATAGTGCCATGTACCGCACAGATGCCCTTAGGGCATGTGTGTGCTTTACATGTGCACACTTACCTTTTTTTGCGGGTTGCTTCAGGGGTGCTTTCGGCACCAGGGCGCCCTTGGATTTGCATTCGCTATTTGCGATTACTAGTTGGTAATCGTAATTAGCAAATGCAATGCCATTCATTCCTATGGGCCTGTGGGCCCATAGGAATGAATGGAGTCACATTAGCTAATAGCGATTCACAATTTCCAAATCGCTATTAGCTAATGTTAAGGAATCGCACATTTTTTGGCGATTCCTACATGCATAGGCATTTGCGATTACCAAATAGCGATTCCTTAATAATCACTATTTGGTAATCGCAAATTGTAACTTTGATGCATGTGACCCAAGCACCGAGCCCCCTTTGCCTAGGTGAAGGTTCCTGACTTTGAGGTTATGTGCTCGCCCGCCCGAGGCTAGTCCCTCTCTCACCTTGCGTCTCCTCGCTGCCTTTGTCTTGCTCTTCTAATGACAGCCTGCATACTTGTCCTCTTTTCCATTGTGCTGCATGTCCAAATGCCTGTTATTAAATGCTGTAGGTGAATCTACTTCTGGGGATTGTCCGCAATTTAGTAAGCGATTTCCAACTATCATATTCTTACAAAATATACCATATTTAGGAAAGGAGGGGTGGTTTAGCAGCTAGAGCCGCCGAATCGGGAACTAAAGAAAGCAGGTTTGAATCCCGCCTCAGCTCACTACCCCTTGGATTCTGGGCAAAGCACTTAACCTGCTCAATATTAAAAAAACATAAAGTAGCAACTGGTTCTCAAATAAATGTTTGGTTTTCATGTAAAGTGCTCAAATGCCCTTGGGCCAGGTTTGCACTATCTAAAATGGCAAAAAATAAAATAGGAGGTCATGCCGCAGGACATGTTTAAACAAGCATTGGAAATGCATCGGTTTCGCCTATGTAATGAATAAAGAGCTTTTTTCATCGATCATCATCCAGGGGAAGGAAAGAGCTCCCTGACAGATAACAGGAGAGTTGAGAGGATGCGGCGCAGCGGCCAAAGGTGCTGATTCGAGAGCTGGGGATCCAGGTTTGAATCTCGGCCCCGCCGCGCAACATCCTGTGATTCTATGCAAATCACTTAATCTCTCAGGGTGATACATTGTTATATAAATATGCTGCAATAGTAAAAGGCAAATCTTTATGAAAATATAGTTCCACCAAAGCGGATGTTAACAGTATTTCAGTGGCGGGAAACTGATAAGAGAAGCAGATGAGGAACAAGCATTGGTAAATGCAGGAAAATATGGTGCAGCCAATAGAAATGGAGGAAATGTAAGTGGCACGCACAGGAATCAATGAGAAGCCAGGAAAGAGAGGAGGCAGGATGTAAGTCCCTTCTAAGTTGTTATTAAAATCAATAGATTTCTCAAGTGCAGCGCAAGTGCTGTGCAGGCAAAACCTAAAAACATGATGCCCACAGATGTGTTCCACGGCTCTTAAAGGTTTATAAAGAGATACGAGTCACCACACCCTTCCACATCCTGCTTTCTTTGCAAATGAACACTACATGGATTCCAGTTCCACTCTTGCTTACTTTCCACCATTGCTCTTCTGTCTGTCAAAAGACTTCAGAGTGTAGCTACTGTTTCAATCATTACCTCTTCAGCTCAGAGATTGCTCCAGGAGTTTAATGCTTGTTTGTAATTTCAGTTACAAACAAGCATTGGCAAAACCAATAGGTTGCATCCTTGGGACCTATTAGCTTTGCCCATGTTATTTTATGCTATGTGTATTTGCATAGAGCACAACTCACCGGCAGGGTACCCTGGTGCTAGGGTGGGAGCTGGGTCGGAGCGAGGTGAAGAATCAGGTTTGTGGACGTTTATGCGATTGTCGAGGTACCTGGGACCGATGTTGTGTAAGGCTTTGTATGTGTGTGTGAGGAGTTTGGAGAGTGCTCATTTGTGGATTGGGAGTCAGTGGAGCTCTTTGACGTGCAGGGTGATGTAAGTGTGGGATGGGAGGTTGAGCGTGAGGATAATCCTGGCTGTTGAGTTTTGTATGGTCTGGAGTCTTCTTGTATTGATTCTAGCAGAGTGTGTTGCCATAGTCCAGCATGCTGGTGATGAGGGTTTGGGTGATGGTTCTGCAAGTGCTGGTAGGGAGCCATTTGAAGATCTTCTTGAGCCTCACAAGTGTGTGGAAGCAGGAGACGGAGACTATTCTTTTGGCCGGTCATGGTGAGATGGGTGTCGATTACTATTCCGGAGTTATTTGCATGGGTTGCCAGGAGGGGCGTGGGTCCGAGTTCGACAGACCAACAGGTGAAGTCCCAGAGTGAGGTGTCTTTGCTGAAGATTACTACTTCAGTTTTGTCTGTGTTGAACATGAGGCAGTTGGTTTTCATCCATTTGGCAACTTCGGTCATGCAGGTGGAGAAACTGGTCTGGGTGTATGGTAGAGAGAGGGAGAGAGAGCGAGTATGAGCTGTGTGTAATCAGCATAGAACATGATGTTTATTCTGTGGACGCAGATGATGCTGGTGAGTGGGGCGGAGTGAGAATCCTTGTGGAACTCAGCAGATGAGGCTGACGTCTTCTGAGGTAAAGGTGGCCAGACTGACCGACTGACTGGATGCAGCCTGTCAGGAAGTAGCATGCTGCTGGCTTTGTGCATTCCTGGGATAAGGATGGTGTGGGGACAGTATTGAAGGCTACAAAAAGATCTAGTCGGATGAGGGCCATAGTGTCACCTCTGTCCATGACTATCTGGATGTCATCTGAGGTGTGATGAGGGCGGTCTCTGAACTGTGGTTGGGCCTGAATACGGATTGAGTGGTATCAAGGAGGTGGTTGTCAGTGAGTTGGGTGGCTAGGCATTTGTTTATCATTTTTTCCAAGACCTTTGCCATATAGGGTAGCAAGGAGATAGGCTGGCAGTTGGGTAGAGTCTTTGAGTCTTCTAACAGTTTCTTGAGGAAGAGGATTACTGTGACGTGTTTCCGGGTGACCGGGTAGGTGACTGCGATGATTGAGCTATTTAGGATCAGGGGCAGGGCTGTGCTGATGTTTGAAGACGTGGTGAGGGAGGTGTTCGAAGGTGCTTTGGAGTGTATGAACTGCATGGTAATGGTGGTTTCTTGAGTGGTGATGGTGGACCAGGTGGTAAGGGTGGTTCTCTGGATGTTGGACAGGAGGGCTGTGAGGGTGGAAGGGCCCATTTGAGGCTCAAAGCTTTCATAGATGCTGGTGATCTTGTTGCTCAAGAATAGAGACAGCTGGGTGCCAAGGTCCGGAGAGAGGGTTACACTGGGGAGGCTTGTTTGCCAGAGAGGTGAACTCTTTCACTATGGCAAAGATTTCCTTCGCACTGTTGGTGCAGATTTAGATGCATTCGATGAACATGCAGTGTTTGAAGGCTGTGAATTTCTGATGGGAGCATCTGAGGGCAGATTTGTATGTGCTCTAATCAGTGTCATTCTGACTTTGTCTCCATCTGCTGTCAAGTTGCTTGCAGTGGTGTTTGGTGAGCCTGAGCCCTTCCGTGTCCCAGCTTGCTTACGGTCTGGTTCTCATGGTGTTAGTACCACTGCATTCCTGATACTGTGCCACTGGCTAAAGATTTTTTTTTTTTTTTTAAGTTTTGACACAGCCGGCCGTATAATGTATTTGAAATGATGCAGCCGCTTTTTTTTCTTTTCAACTACCAAATGAGTAGGATTGGTAACTAAAGAGAAAAAGTGTGAAAGTGCTCTTCTTTTTTTAAAACAGGTGGGAGTAATGGGGGAGGACACATCTTGGGGAATTGGGTGTGGGGGCAGAAGCACACAGGGGATAAGAGGCAGAAGCAACACCGAGGTGAGGTGGGGGGCGGTTTTTGAGGTTAGTGGTGGACGCAACCCCAGCTGGCAGAGGCGCCCAGGGGCAGCAGGTTCTGGGGGAAGCAACACAGGGACAAGGGGCAGAAGCAACAATGGGAAACAGGGTGGGGGCGCAAGCAAAATGGGGGTACAGGTGGGTAAAGCAACACAGGAGTCATGGGTGGGGAGTCAAATGGGCGAAAGACAGGAGCATGGAGCTGGCATAGAGAAAACACATGGGAAGAGGAAATTCAGGAGAGTGGGGGAGAAGCACATGAACAAGAGAGAAGAACACAGATCGCGGCAGACGGGAGAAAAGCACACAACGGAGGCTGCAAGTAACACATGCACTTTCCTATGGTCCTTAAATGAAAAGAAAAAAGTAGCACTAGAAAAAGTGAGCAGTGGAAGGACATAGTAATGCATCCATGCTCTAAGTGCAGGACAGACCCAAGAAGAGGAAGGAAAGACCAAACAGCTAAATAATAAGAAACAAATAAATGAGAGTGACAGTGGAGCCAACCGATGGTAAGAGTGGGCGGGCTCCAATAGCACTGTAAAATAATAATATGTCTCAGAGGAGACAGCACATGATGCATCTTAGGCAAGAACTTAAAGTATGTTTTGGTGGTACTCACACAGTCCACAGTATCAAATTGCAAATGGGGTTGAGAGAGTCCTGTTCCTTTAAATACTGCAGCATCTTGGGTCGGATGTAAGATGGATTTTAGCAGTCGCAAACGGAAAATCGCGCCATTTGCGACCGCTACAGAGCCTTTTCACAGGTACTAACTCTATTTTGCGATTGGGTAAACTATTACCAACTTGCAAAATAGGGTTTGTGAGTCGCTATCAGGAAGGGGCGTGTCAAGAGCGTCCCTTCCTGATAGCAAGTCGCAGGGGGATGTACGATTGTTTTGCGACTGGAATGCAATCGCAGTTTACCACCTACCTCAAGCAGGTGGTAACCCAATCGCAAACCAGAAGGGGCCCCCAGGGGCCCCCTCCCCCTATGTGATAGGCAGCAAAAATGTTTTTGATGAGCAGGTAGTGGTCCCATGGACCACAGCCTACCCTTAAAAAATGAAACAGAAACATTTTATTTTTATTTTTGAAACACATCCCATTTTCCTTTAAGGAAAATGGGCTGCATTTAAAAAAAAAAAAAGTGCTTTATTGAAAAGCAAACGCAGACATGGTGGTCTGCTGTCCCCAGCAGGCCACCATCCCTGTGTTATTGCCCATTCCCAATGGGTTGCAAATTGCGACCTGCCTCATTAATATTGATGAGGCAAGTCAAATGCGACCCTATTGGGAATCGCTGTGTGAGACACATTAGTACATTGCATTTTGCGATTCTCTAGTTGCGAGTCGCAAAAACTCACAATTAGAGAATCGCAAAATGAAATGGTCGTACATCAGGACCCTTGTCTCTTGAGCATTGCCTTGAGATGTTTAAGTGTCTCCTATAATATTTTTTCTTCCACCCTTTGCTGTAGAATATATTTAGGCACATCATTGAGCATCTATGTGTAAAACAAGTGGATTTGATCATTAAACGTTCTCTAATTCATCTTTCAGCACAATGCTCCTGGTGTGGGCTACAGTGCTTCGAACAAAGCACAAGAAAAGGTTTCCAAAACTAGACGCAATATTGCAGTTGGTGTCCTCAGAAACAGAAAATACTCCGGAAGAGGCCTTTAGAACTATGGAGTCAGCGAATTTAGGCAGAATATCCCAGGTGTGGGCGCTAACTCTTGAAACCGTACTACAGATGTTGTCACCAGACATGGACGGAGCAGGATTCAGTACTAATTACAATATTTCTGAAGGGCTGACTTGAACTAAACACAACTTTCGAGATTAGCACATAGAATACACAACATACTCTACGTAGGGAGTCCAGAACTGAACACAACTTTCAAGGTGAGTCATTCTAACTAGGGGTGGGCGGAATTTGCGTAGTCGCGCTACGCAAAGCTCCGCGAAACGGTAAAAAATCTCCACGAGCACACAAAAGTTCCGCGAACACGCGGAATTGCTTGTTCCGCCCGTTCGCGATGCTTTTTTCCTGTTCGCAAACGCTGTTTGCATGCTCGGGGAGAAATATCTCGCGAACACGCATTTTGAAAGCGCAAACACGCAAAAAATTCCGCGAAGGCGCGGATAGCGGAATTTTTGGCAATTCCGCGTTCTCCGCGGAATGCGAAATTACCCAAATTCTGCAAATTCCGCGAGCGGAACGGAATTTATCGCCCAGGCCTAATTCTAACTAGACACAATACAATCGTGTTTTATTGTTTCACAGGTTGCGTAAAGCCCCCTGATCGATACAGCAGGTGCTACGAATCAAATCACTTACAGTCTGAACCATCTCAATTTTACCAATATATGATTAAGGGTGAGGTGGTTTGAGGCGATTCGGCCACTAACTCTGCCTACCAGAGAGTGCATGTAACTTAAGTATTTTCTAATTGTTTATTGCACACTTGGAAAGGCACAATTAGGGGTTGAACCCCAAGAAATCAAACTATAAAAATGATTGTGAATTTGTTAAATCTTGAATTATCCCAAAATGTGTGTGACTCGGGCCAATTTTTTTCACAGAGATGTATCTAGAACCAGCCACAATAGTTCAGATAAATACCTTCAGAGCTAGTTAGTACAGAGAGGAGGACTCCAGGTAAGGGGGCGGGGGGACTTCAAAAACGACTCATACAACTGAGATGTAGCCTGCAAGATACAGTACTCCCAGAGGTGACCGACAGAGCTAGGCACAGTGCTTCACACCAGGCTTTCCAAGCCGTTCCATCATGTGTTTTTTGGAGCTCCCCACCCTGCACACCCCTACATCCTCCTTGTCTCCTCCACACGGCTTTACCAGACTATTTTCAAAACACTTGAGGACTTCAGCCAGCAGCCACATGCCCCTCTCGATAGATGTCCTTTGAACTTCGTGTCCCCTTTTATATCCCCGGGTGCCTGTGCCCAAAGTGTAGTTTACTACATTCAAATTTAGTTTTGCCTTGCCTCTAGATTGAAAATATTTCTGTTTAAAATAGAAGAATTATTTTAGAGTAACATTCTACCAGTTAAAATATGACCATATTAAATATGTGGGTATCTGATATTAGGGAGAAGGTGACTTCTGGGAAAATGCCAAAAGACCTGGGTTCTAATCCCGGCATACCCATTGGGACAATTTCTGATCCTGGACCAATCATATAATTTCTACGTGGATTTGCACCCCTACCTGCCAAAAGTATGCTGGCAAAGAATTCGCCTAAACACTAGTGTTAAGCTTTTAACAAACATCAAGCCTTTCCAGAGAGGGCATTTTATTTGGAAGACTTTGACGGCCTCCAGACAGCAGCCAGAAGAGGCCGAAGCCGCGCTCTCGATAGAGACATTCATGGGACAGAGAAGAAAAGCCCTCCACTGCGCCAAGCCCCCGCCTCTCCTACATCTAATTAGTAGGAATTCCACGCCACGTCTGTTATTGAGAGTTTCTGCATGAATGGGCATTTCAGAAGAAAGGGGGCTCGAGTATAAATGGGGCCCTGAGAGGTGGGCAGTAGCAGGGCACCCCTTGAAAGTCACATGGTGCCGGCTTCCCGGCTCGAATCATGATGGAAGCACAAAAGGCCAAAAGACGCTTTTACCGAGATGCAGGAATCTGGGGGAAAACACCAAACTTAGAAACGAGCATGACAGGGCAATGGGAAAGCGATCTTTTGTGGGTCTTAATCCATTCCCTTTACTTTACTGGCCACATAAAAAGACTTCCTAGCGCAGAAGACGAGGTGGCCTTTCAAGTCATTAAGAGTCATTTACCAGAAGGTTTAAATCCAGAGGCCGCGAGCACGGCCGCAAAGGTCGGGCTTCGGTGGCTGCTGAGAACGAGACGCACTGCACGTCCGAACCTGTCACGCTGCTTACGTCATGTACGTTGAATGACCTACGTCATGGTACGCGTTGCTGGGGTTAACATATTCATGGACCATATAATGCTCCACACTTTTGCTATATTATGCGCAATGTATTTTAGACTTAATTTCCTTTCAATGATATAGCACCATGTAAAGTACCCCAAGGGCAGAACAGGCGCGTGTGCCCGCTTTATATGCCCACGTGGTACTTTGATATTACAAAAGAAGCTGCATCCGATGCTTGTGCTGCCCCTTCCGTAATACAGATCGTAGCAGCACTAAATGTGTGCCAGCGCAATCCCAAGAGGCTGTTCCAGCGTTTCCATGGGGGCGTGACCCCCACCAAATGATTAAACACTTGGTGCCTACCACATATTCCAGACCTGGGCACAGAGGCAACGGAGCTGTTGGAGGGTGCATTGAGTGTGCACCACGTAGAGGTGGCATACAGTCAGTGCACCCCCAATGGCACTCCTCGGAGTGAGGGGGGCAAAGGGAGATAATGAGGGCCCCAGGCCCCCTCCCCACAAACCGTCCTGCAGTTATTTAAGGGCAGCTGTCTGCAGGGAAATCTCTGTCCCCCTTTGAAATGCAGGCAGGTTGCGGCCTGGATAGTAAAAGTCAGACCAGCAGCTTCAAACAGACTTTCCACCTTTCTCTACATCATTATCCCTAGTACGGCTGCAAGTTCATGTCTGCATTAGAACAAGCATTTGCAATGCAATAGGTCTCGCATTTGCGCGAGTTTAAGCTATTGGCATTGTAAATAACAATGCAGTTTATTTATGTTACAAAAACCAAAAGATAAATAAAAGGCATTGTCATTTACAATGCCAATAGCTGAAACTCGCGTAAATGCGAGACATGTTGCATTGCAAATGCTTGTTATTAGTCGCTTTCACTTAGAGAAATCGCTTTTTTCAGCACTTTAATTTACTAAGTGGGAGTGGAAAGGAGTGCTATTTAATTTTTGTGCATAGCGGCAGCTTGATTTTTTTTTCTCAACGTCTGCAGGCTGTCTGCACTCACACCCCGAAGGCGCTCAGCACAGAACCAGAGGCCAGAGAGGCCTGCCTGCCCGGGTACTGGCTGTGAGGGATGTCTTAGAAGGAGCTTTTGGGGGGAGGCGCTCAACAAAGATTGACGCACTGACACCGGTATTCTGCAGTGACCCCCTGACCATTCATTTTCATTTCCCCCTGACCAAAGCGGACGCCCTGCATTTCCATTTTTAATACCTTAAGTACTGATAGGGTCCGCGGCACAGCAGCTGTTGCACATACATCCTCGTCACCGTGAGCCTGCGTCTGCATTTGATAAAAACCCCTCCTCTTCTGTACATCGAGATGAGGGCATTAATGCGGGTCTCTAACACAATGTAAGAAACTTACAGGTGCACCATCGTAGGAAAATGTCTAGCAGGCGTTCAAGGACTGGAACATTATAAACAAGGCAAACACAGCGAGCACCGACGGGACACAGAACGCGCTGCTGGCTCACGCCACACCTGGGTGTTAATGCCAACACTCACATGTGGCCCATTAGCTGCCTGCTTCGTGTACAGGCCACGGACTCGCGCCACGGGCGTCCATCTGAGCGCGGCGCCGTTTCAAGGACACCGCACTCGTTTTTGTTTTTTTAAAAACTTTAACACTGAGCGCGGTGTCCTGAAGCGGGCGCTGCGCTCAGTGTTAAAGTTAAAAAAATATATAAAGAAACCGAGCGCGGTGTTCTTGAAGCGGCGCCGCGCTCAGTTTTAAAGTAAAAAACAAACAAACAGAGCGCGGTGTCCCTGAGGTGGACGCCGCGCTCAACATAAATGTAAAATATTAAATAAAGTGAGCGCCGTGTCCCTAGCGGACGCCGCGCTCATTAAAGTAATAAAAACATACAATTCCGAGCGCATAGCACTGCAGCCGCCATTGTCCCCATCAGTGTCTATATAAAATAGTGCTCACACACCAGATAAAGCCCACCATGTCACGCCGCAAGTACACGATCCAGTCCAGATAGGCGAGCCGAAAAGGAGACAGGGCGGTAACAAAGAAGCCTCATTTTCAATAGGTAGCGAGCGTTTAACATAAACGATGACGCCCGCCAATAAAAAAGATGGGCGGGACTTCCACTCCACTTCGAAAATCTCCTTGATTACAAGAGGCCTCGCAGAGCGAGCAGCGCATGCGCGCTGCAACGCTAGGCAAGACCTAAAAAGCGCTTCAGTGTAAGAGGGCACGCTGTCCCAGTCTGCGCCTGGCTCGCACAGTTGAATGTGCGCTGTGGCCCAGGTCTTTGCAGAGTGCCCTATTTAAAATACGGGTCCAGATGGGTCACTACGGAAGACAGTTTCAAGAGCATATTCACTCTTATGCTACAGATCAAAAACAGGCATTACGAAAAATGTATGAAAATATTTAACAATTCTCAAGCGCACAAATGTAAATCTCCACCCCGCCTCTCCTTCCTTTTCTATGGAAGAGCCTCACACACGTACGTTTAGTACTTAGTAGTAAATTTGGGAGGGACCAGGGGGAGTGGCTGGAAAAAGGGGCATAATTACTACCAAATAGGATGGGTTTATGGAGGATAAAGGAGGAGTTTATAGAGGGACCGACACCCCCTCACCAACGAGTAAGCCCATTACTGTTTACAAACTACACCTCTAAAGTTATTACAGCCAAAAAGGACACAAAACAGAAGTAAATCTATTCCAGCTCAGATATGTAATAAGCCCAGCGCCACATGTGGCCAACCACTGGTACTGCAGTACCCTCTCATTGAAAATAATGGAGTCAGGGACTTAAAATAGAAACCCATAGTAAATAATGTCACATTAAATTATTTTCTTTGACTTTAAAAAAATAATATATATATATAAAATTAATGTTTATATATATATATATATATATATATATATATACATACAATTTTTTATGCTAAAATATTTTAATGAATTTGCAATTAAAAAATTAATATAAGTAGTTTTTTAAATTTTAAATAATTAAATTAATTTAAATAAATGATGTATATTGTGTTTTATAATTTGTATACATAATAAGGACATATAAACATACTTTAGATGGGATCATTTAAATAAATCTTTAAAAAGTAATTTTAATTTAATATATTTAAATCAATTAAATGTGTAATACAAAATTAAGTTAATAGTTCGGAAGCACTTTTTGTGTTGTTCTACATTTTTACCATTTAAAAAAAAAGTTTAATAAACATTCTAATTTTTTAGTTTACTTTGCCATAGGAAGATCTACACCTCAGTGGTGGAGAACTTTGCTTACATGTGAAAAGTAATTTGTAGAACTTTACACTATTAACCTAATTTTGAATTAAGTATTTAATTAAATTGATTATATTATGTTAAATTAAAATACATTTCAAAATATTTATCAAAAAATCCCACCTAAAGTAAAATGTTTGTGTTTGATCATTATGTAATAAACATTACAAAATGTTATGTATAGTATTATTTTAATATTTATTTTTTATTTATATATACATTTTTAGCACCAATTAAATTAATATAAAAGAAAGTCAGGATAATTTATTTTAACATTATTTGATTTGAGGTTGTATTTTAAGTCCATGCCTCTATTATTTTCTAAGGGAGAGTTTTGCAGTACAAGTCGGTTGCCATGTGTGGTGCTGGACTTCCTCCAGGAGGCATATTTACTAGAAAATGATGCAGCACAGCACTGCAAGCCATCTTGCTGCATCGAGCTGCGTCATTAGGAAAGTGCAGGGATGCATTGTATTTACAGCAATACAACACATCCCTGTGCTTTCCCATGCACTGGCGCACAACTGGCTGCCTAGTGCCAACTCAGGCCCCCTTGCACCATGGTGCAACGGTGCCTGCGTTGCAGGGATTATTGTTTTTGTGCAGGAAGGAACACCTTCCTGCACAAAAACAGCCATTGATGGTGTTTTCCTCCTTCTATGTGTGCTGCATATGTGTGCTGCAAAATGCAGCACACATAGAAAGAGCAAAAAACGAAGAGAAATACAAGTATTTCTCTTAATTGCGCCACTTTAACGCCTCCCCTGGGAGGCGTTAGAATCTGACACATTCCCAGGTTTACGAAATTTTGTGAATCTGGGAATGGTCAGAATCCATGGGTGTTGCATGGGAACACCCAGAGTAACACCCATTGAACGCCCCTTTCACTCAGAGATGCAGGAAAGGGGTCCATATTTATAAGACCATGAAAAGCCATGCACGGTGGCTTTGAGTGGCCTTGTAAATATGGCTCAGCATTGTGAGCCGCCGGAGCATTAAAAAAAGTGACACTCCGGTGGCGCAGAGGCCTTGTAAAGATGCCCCAGGTCTTTTTTTTTGGCTGTATTAACTCTACATTCGTAAATCTGGCTCCACTCCTGTTTCAGAGGGTGGAGACCTGGAAGTCTACACTTTGTAGTAAGTTTGCAATCAGAAATGGTGAATAGCCAAAAGTAGTAAATTTACAGCAAAGTGTAAAAGTAAATTTACACATGTAGATTTAAGTTACCTTTGTGAATAGGCCTCAATTTCTTTTGAAGAGAACATCTAAAAATGCAGGTGTTGCCTTTAAATTTAAAGCTGTGCAAAGTTGCAAAGTCTAAAACATTTCAATTTGCGATTTTTTTCAAAAAGTGAGTTTCTAGCTTCATGGCCAGTGAAGATGGTAAAGCTTTCAGAAAAATGGTGACAATAATGGGCCATGCATGGCGGGGAAAGTTTACATACCACACAGGTTAGGGAGCACCGCAATCAGCAGCTTCTTATATTTGTTCTCGATGGCCCATACATTTCCATCATCAGCTACCGGAAGACCCACGAGGGACTACCTGCACAGGTTAAAGGGGATGACATAGCACCCACTGAGTTTCTACGAAACCCTGAGCTACAGAAGAGGAATGCAGTTTCATGAAGTCTGACTTCCCACACATCTTGGGTGGGGGTTCTGGCTGCAGGTAAGGAACTCAATGAAGTGAAACCAAGCCTTGGATGAAGTTGGTAACACCACTCTCCCCCCAAAAGTGTAAAGTGCTCTCAATACACCTGTGTTGTAATCCAAGTACCTTTGTGGTTATGAGT
Organism: Calotriton arnoldi; assembly: GCA_963921515.1. Lineage (NCBI taxonomy): Eukaryota > Metazoa > Chordata > Amphibia > Caudata > Salamandridae > Calotriton > Calotriton arnoldi. Next base: position 765,948 of record CAWUFW010001240.1, read on the forward strand.
TCACCTGGAATGTTTCTTTATTATGCCAAGTTCCACCAAAGCTCCAGAAGAAAGATAACTGTGGCTAGGGTCCCTCACCAAGAGCGACGGCGTATCTGCTCAGTCTCCAGACAACACTGACTCTCAGGAGCCACATAACACACTAATCACCCACAACATTCCATCCATGCCTTATCACTCAAGCCGGTTGACGTAGGGCATAGATATAAGGCATCCCTTTCCAGTATGAGGACAAAATAAGGCATAGTTATAAAACATCCCTTTGCCTTAGTAGGACAACAGTGATGTACATGAGAACTATGCGCCGCATCATGTGCACCAATGCACCCATCCACACAACCAATATAATATTCACCAGCACACTGCAACCGCAATCCTGGCCTTCAACATCCATATAACACTCTCAAAATATACAGCCACTAACCTACTAAACAGTCACCACACTGACATCCTTGTCAACCATCCTCATTCATTCACCCTAAAATGAGCACTCGCCATATCAAAAAAAATCTGCAAACCAGCATACACCAAGAATTGCATGCACCATCACTCGCAAAACAGCATAACAGCTACTGCAACCAATACTGTCACTCACCAGCGAGTTACGTGCGCCAATGCACATTCAAAACATCATAAGAGCCATTGCAGCAATGGCAGGAAGTGTGGGGAGCCTCATGTCTTGGGGGTTGCAGGGTTTCCCTTGACACCTGACTTCACATTTTCATTATATTCTGGGAACCAGTGTCAACGGATGTCAAAGGGTAAAATTGTGGCAAAATGTTACCACAACTATTTGGACCCTCATAATGAGTGGCCTGTTAAATTCTAATGTGTGCTGTAACTCCGGTTACTGCCATTGGCTGTTGGTGACTTTTTAAATCAGAAAGCCGCATAAAGCAATTTACAGCACAAGACAAAGTTTCACAGACCCTACTCTGCATGTACTCGATGTTCTGCAGCACATCCTTTTCCTCGATGTTCCTGGCTCCAGACTCCAGTCCGAGCGCAAGTTCCCACAGCCAACTCCCTTATCCAATCAAGATACTGCTCTCATGCTGTTAAACAGCATGAGTGAAGGGTTTGGATTGGATGGAGTGGGCTGACTCTCTGCTCCGAAAGGCACTGGAGCCCTGTGCCTGCTCTCCATACCAGCTGTCGAAAACAGCTGGTTTAGAGAGGTTTCAATTGTGCATGTCTGCTTGGCCGTAGTAAGTTAGCCGACCAAACCAACATGCACACTTCAAACTGAAGTGCCCACTCCTCACTGCTGCCAATCAGAAGCAGTGACACACTGGCCCTGCCCCCGCACCCCATTTGCTGGCAGAGAGTAAAAAAAAAGTAATAAAAACCTTTTATTACCATTTTATTTTTCACGCTTTCTGCGCAGGTGGGGGGGGGCGACGCCCCTCCTCTCATACGGAGGAACCGCCGCTGGACTGCACATCCCGGAATTCGGAGTTGCAAACAGAGCAGCCTCACAATGTGCTGTAAATGTCTGTAGGTCACACAGTGCCAACATTTTCCAGGAAAGAAATGACTAGTCAATACCAAAATATGTAGAGTTTGGTGCGGTCAGCACCAAAACATGCCTTGTATGCTCCATTTAGATGGTAATTTTTGCACCCAATAAAATGTTGAATTCCCAGAGGTTGCCCCATGAAAATGATTCTCCATTCAGTGCTCACATTCAATGCTCAGTCCTACATATGAACCAAACTGATTGAAAAAACTAAAGCCACCTATTACCTGGCAGTTCATAAAGAGATGTCAACTTAAATATCATGTAACAGCTAAAGAGGCAATACTGATCCTTAATCAGAAATCACTAATCAGTAATTGTTAACGAGTTCTGCCTTTTCTAAGGGTCCATGTTACTATACAAAATGGAAGAGTGTGGCTAACAATTACATTACTTTTTATAGAGGGACAGAATAACCAGAAGAATGTAATGCAAATAAGTGAAACACAAGAAAATACTTTTGGTGTAGAGCCACTATGCCTCATTCATGTTACCTCACTGCCTCACCTGAGCTATCCCCAAGCACATCACATCATTTTACCATACCAGCCTCTCCAAACACCACTTGCTCCACAAACCACTCACTCCACACACCAGTCACTCCACAAACCACTCACTCCACACACCACCACTCCACACTTCCACTCACTCCACACACCATTCACTCCACACACCACTCGCTGCACACACCACCCACTCCACACACCACCCATTCCACACACCACTCACTCCACATACCACCCACTCCACACACTGCTCACTACACTTACTCCACACAATACTCACTCCACATACCACCCACTCCACACACATCCCACTCCACTCACCATTCACTCCACACACCACTCGCTGCACACAACACCCACTCCACACACCACCCATTCCACACACCACTCACTCCACATACCACCCACTCCAAACACCACCCACTCCACACACCGCTCACTACACTTACTCCACACAATACTCACTCCACAAACCACTCACTCCACACACCACCCACTCCGCACACTACTCACTCCACACATCACCCACTACACACACCACCCTCTCCACACACCACTCACTCCACATACCACCCACTCCAAACACCACCCAGTCCACACACCGCTCACACTTACTCTACACAATACTCACTCCACAAACCACTCACTCCACACACCACCCACTCCACACACTACTCACTCCACACATCACCCACTACACACACCACCCTCTCCACACACCACTCTCTCCACACACCACCTACTCCATACACCACTCACTCCACACACCACTCACTCCACACACCACCTACTCCACACACCACTCACTCCACACACCACCAATCTCCGGCTGATGCTGCAAGATTTTTTGTTCATATTGAGTTTAAATCTGCATAATATCCTGCCACCAACTCTTCCCCATGCCGCTTCACCACACTGCTTCTCCTCATCTGGTATACTCTCCTCCTTCTCTTCTGGACCTCCTCTTAAACTAAGCAGCCTCTTTGCTGGAAATATAAACAAAGCCAATAGGTCTGGCTTTAATGTGCTAACATTTGCAAACATAGGCCTGGGCTCTTTCTATTCCCTATTTGTTCCTCAAATTTGCGATGTTGCATGTTCTTACATGTTGGGTCAACATCAACAGAAGTGTGGAAATGCATTTGTGTGCAAAGAAACAGCACCATTGTCACAAATGTCAAATATTCGCAGTAGCGGCTGCTATCTTACAGAAGTGGTGAGGCAGTGCGGGGGGACAATGGAAAAAAAAAAAAAAGCATTACCTGCCGTTCACCGCCTCGCTGCTCCAGTGCACAGGCTCCCACACTCCCCTACGTCAATCCAGATGCTGCTTTCATGCTGGTAATACTACTACGCAGCATGAGAGAAGCACCAAAATTGGACTGAGCGGGCGGGTTTTGCGCTCCCACAGGGACTGGGAGCCTGTGCCTGCTGTTCTCTACCCAGCAACACTACTCAGGTTGGAGCGATCTCAGTGCGCATGTTGGTTTGGCCGTCCTAAGACATCCGGCCAAATCAACATGTGCTCTTGCAGCAGTGCCCATCACGCCTCATCCATGCTTACTTCTGTGCTGTTGTCATGGTGGCTCCGGCCCTAAGATCCGGCTCGTGAACAAAAATAAAATGATGATAAAATAGTTTTGTTATCATATTATTTTTCATGTTTGCATCTGCTGGCAGGGGCTAACGCTCCTCCACTATAACGGAGGAGCCGCCGCTGAATATTCGTGCGCCTTGGAGAACATTCTCACAAATGTAAACCATTGTCATGAATGGGGAATGGTGTCACAATTGCAATGTATTGTTGTGAACGGAGGATAGCATTGTTGCAAATGTGAAACATTGTCACAAATATGGTTTATTGTCACAAGTGGGAAACTTTGTTACAAATTTGGAGCATTGTTACAAATGGAAACATTGTCATTTGTACCAAATATTATTACAAATGAGAAACATTTTTTAGGTTTGGACTAACGTTGACACAAATGGACAAACACTGTCACGAATAAGCAATATTGTCATGGTTGGGGAACATTGTTACAAATGGTGATCATTGTCACAGATGGAGAACATTGTACTAAATAAGGAACAGTGTTACCTATTTGGAACATTCTTATAAATTGGAACTGTTGTCATCGTCATAAATTGGGAATAGCAACTATATAGGTGAACAGTCTCATAAATACAGAATTTTATCATGAAAGAAAAAACACTTTAGCAAAAAGGAATATTTGTCATGAATGAATACCTTTGTCACAAATTGGAAGCAGTGTTGTAAATTGGAAACATTGGTAGGAAATGGGAATATTTTCATGAATGGGGCACTCTTTCACAAGTGGGCAGAGTGATAGTGATGGCAATAATTGTCTTAAAGGAGAAAACAGCAATTAATGAAGTTTAATGCACTGAGAGGGATCATTGCTGTGTCGAGGCCCTTTCTCTCCCAGTAGGTGTTATTCGTAAAAACTGAAAGTGTTGTTTCTGACCCCAAACTGACAGATTTAATTACAAATGGAAACCACCAGCTTTCTTTGCATGCGTTTTGTTTACCTGCAACCACAGAGATGACTCTGCAGCAGGACGGAGGAGCCACAGGAGACATCCCTCCCTGCTGCCTGTTTATTTATCATCTTCTGGCTGTTTTCTGGGGCAATGGGGCTGCTGTTGTCCCTCACTGTATTGTTTGTGCACTTGGGCTGCCCTTCTTGAACTGACACTTTGTTTTCTTCTGTTGTTTAACCTACGTGGCTGTAGGTCAACAGCTAACAAAACACTCCGCTGCAGTGCAATTCTGGTAAAACACAGCGTAGACACAAACCACCCTAAAGTAAACCAAATTTCACTAAACACAACTGTGTGTATTAAGAAAATAACTCTTCAATAGCCATTTTATCAATAGGTGACACAGGTAAACAAAATATAGGAAACCTTAGCGCCAAAATATAAATCTTTTTTCGTTTTTTACAGGAAGTGTTTGTTCCCAAGTGACCAGCAACTGTTCGTCAGCTCCGTGTCAACATGGGGGCACCTGTGAGGACTTTAGAGATGGTTATATCTGTACCTGCCCCCAGGAACCCCTGAAGTACACTGGAAGGAACTGTGAACTTCTGTTCGACGAATGTTCGATGGTAGCGTGTCCGAACAATGAAACCTGTACTACCACTCTGGGAGCCCGTGGGCACAAGTGCATCTGCCCGCAGGGTACCCCGGACACCAACTGTAGCACGACCACCCGTGAGTGTAAGTGTGCACATCCTAATTCTGAATGTGAAGCGAGTGCCACTGGGTTAATATGCCAGTGCCAAAGAGGCTTCTTCGTTGAAGACTGCCAAGCCGAAAGTTCCCAATGTGTGGATAACCCATGCCAAAATAATGGCACATGCTTCCAAGGGGTAGGAAACTACACGTGTGCCTGTGCCCCTGGATTCCGCGGCTTCCACTGTGAAGAAGACATCGATGAATGCGCCTCCAGCCCGTGCCAAAATGGAGCCATTTGTTTGGACAGAGTCAATGAATACAACTGCTTCTGTGTGCCTGGGTTCCAGGGCAACCACTGTGAAATTGACATCAACGAGTGCGCGTCTAGGCCGTGCATCAACAACGGGACCTGCCTTAACATGATGGACCACTATGAGTGCAAGTGCACTTTGGGCTATACAGGTGAGCATCCCATTCATAGATCTCCTATGAGAACATAAGATCTGAGTGATGTAATGTGATGGACCTCTATGAGTGTGCAGGCACCTCTGTGTGACATAAGCAGTTTATGGTTCATGTTTATTCAACCTGCTGTTAACTCTTCCCTCTTCTGCTCTACGCTGCTTTGAACAGAAATCTAAACAGAAGCATCCAGAAATATGTTCATGTTGGAGATAGCCTTAGTTCTAAGTTTTAGCGCATGTCCTGATGAAGGTGCTCTTTTCCAGAAACCACCACAATATAGGTAGTGGTTGTTGTACATTTCTTAGTTGGACTCAGTGGATTGTTCTTAGGACCTGAGTTCTGATCACCCCAGAGAGCTACTTTCTCCTAGAGATACGCCCTCACCTTGTTTTTTTAATGCTTCTCTTGTTTTAGGTGTGGAGGGCTTGTCGACATTAGTAATAATATATTTCTTTCATCATGAATCCTATCTCTCAGTTCCATATCTTGAATCTTGAGTGTTTCGTCTTTGAGTTTCACAGAATGTGTCAGTTTATCAGACTCCAGGTTTGAGATCTCTCTTTCCCTTCCAGTTATAGCACATGCATTCGTTTTGATCATAGGCTGGGACTTACAGTTAGATGGTTCGTGACACGCATGACGATTGAGGGATGATGAGCCTCCTGCATTAATATATGCAAGTTCAACCATGTATGCATCGACTGATTGCTTACCTTACCTCAGTTTTACAATTATTGATATAAGTGCAGAGGGGGGATATCGCGGACTGTACAGTGGGCTCACATATCCCCATGCCAGGTCTGGAGGGTGAGTTGAGGCAATACCCCACACACATGCAGGAGAAATCCTGCAGAACTTCATCAGAACAAATTTACGTAGTGTTGTCTCGAAAAAAAAACTTCCTTTATTATTTATTTATCACACCTGGTAGCAGAGGGAAAATGGTGCTGGCAAATGCCATTGCATATGTCCCTGAGGGCACCGCTAAGGCCAACACGTGTTGAAAACTCTCTTCGAGTGAATTGTTACTCCACTTTGCCTTTTAACCCTGCCCTTTGGGGTAAACAATACAGTTTTTGGTCACCAAGAGGCAATATTAACCTCACTTTCTTTCTCATATATATCCCCTCTGCACTTTTGCTATACCTCACACAATCCACTTTCATAGAGATACCCTCCTATGAAATCCTCTTAAGATCTCCCCTCTGAGGAGGGTTGTAGCCCACATGGGCATATTTCCTTCATGCAAGCATGAGGGGGTCCAATGATGAAGCATGTCACCTCTCGATGGGTGAGGGCTTCAGTCCTAAGAAATAAGGACTTCTGCTTCCAGTGATGTAGCTACACACACGATTCCAGCTCACTTTGGCCAGGAGTATCTATGTGGTATTAGAACATTGGAATGTGGAGCACTCCATTGAAGACAATGGAGTGCTCCGTGCTTATACAGGCCGGTAAAGGCCCACAAAGCAACATTCCAAAGTTGTTTTCACAAAGGCCTCTCGGAGTCAGAGGGGATTTAAACCCCCTCGAACTCCGAGAGGCCTTTGTTTTATTTGTTAGAACATTCTGCCCTCTAGTGGCAGAATGTTCTAATAGCCTTATAGCCCTTCGTAGCTGGGCTATACCGGCTATTAAAGTCCTGCTCCCTTGTTAAAGTCCCTTGCCTTCGGCTCGGGCCTTTAACGCTGGAGCGGGCCTTTAATAGCCGGTATAGCCCGCTACGGAGGGCTATAAGGCTATAATATATCACTTTAGAGGAATCAGTGGCGTCACTAGGGTTGGTGTCACCCAGTGCGGAAATCGCTACATAAATCAGGAGGATTCCTCCTGATTTATGTAGCGATTTAAAGCAGAGGCTCACGGTGTCACCCCATGTGATGGTGTCACCCGGTGCGGTCCGCACCCCCCGCACCCTTCTAGTTACGCCGCTGAGAGGAATACTTCATGGCTTTAACTTCTTTTTCCCTTAAAATAATTTTCATATATTATTCCGCAGGGCACCGTTGCTCTTGTATGTTTTCTCCCTTCCCAATATGGAGGAACTCTCAGTGGCTTAAACCTAGAGCAGGGAACCCCCAAACCTTGCTAGGTCTCGGGGGAACCCCAACAGTCCCCCCTGAAGCCCTGTCCAAATGTAGGCCAGTTAAATGTTCATTTATTTTGGGATTTGTTTGTCCTCTCTCCCCTGGCATTCTAGTATTGACTTGATATTTGCTGCTTCCGGTCGGAGGGGGTGGACCTCACCTGCCTGGTCCATGTCCTCATAATAATGGAAGGCACCCGACCTATCGGGTGATTAGCAGCGCTTTATAAATCCTGATTGATTGGCTCAGCTGTGCACCGTCAGCGTCATACAGGAAACACCGATTGCTTGTTTCAATAAACAGCAATAGTCACTAAAGTTGAGGGCAGTTTAAACATTCCAATGTTACAATTCTTGTAATTGTATTGAACCGATAACTGACATTGCAGATGATTTTTTTTTTAAATTGTGTGTGTTTTTAAAATATTAATAATGTAGCTTAAGATATGAGTTTGATTGTTTTAGGTATTGTGTTTTCCATCATCATATGGCTGTGGCGTGTGGAACAAAAAGGCCTATTACCTGACAACGGTATGACAGCTAAATATAAAAGGATCAAACATGAAAAGGAAAGATCTGTACCTTAAAAAAAACAAAAAATTTGAAGTCAGAGGGAAAATGTAAAGTTAATGAGGAGGATTACAAGTAAAATAAAATAGGAAGAACTCGCACACAGATTTAAATTCCATGTTGACAAGACAATAAACCGTAAGAAAAAAGAGGATAAACTTGTCAAGGATATGTATCAAATAAAAGATTATATGGTAGGTTAGCATGCAGCAAGTGAGGCGGTGACTGTGGATTAATATAGCACAGAGTGTGCATTGGCTATGCTCAGGTACAAGCCTCAAATGCTTTGAAAATTTCTGCGTATACATCTGGTAAAAGATCTGGAGGGTATATACATTTCAAAATATTTCTTTGTCTGGTGAGTAGGCCTTGTCAGAGATCTATTCCTCATCCACAAGGTGGCAGCATCTGGAGACAGGCTGGGCTTTGAAATCCACATGAAGCTTACCTTCTAGTGTTGTCCTCCATCTACACACTCTTGCAGTCTTGAGACACAGCCCCGCCAGGTTCCCTCTGTTCGAGCAGTTGAACAAGGCATCTTGCTTTCTTCTCTACATGACATGGATACATCACTGTGAGTCCACCCCAGTGGAAACAGTGTACTTTACAAACTACAAGCAACCAAAGCAGACCAGTGCACTAGCCTCTAAAATGTTAGTCCATGCACAGAGGTGCCAAGTTCCCAAGGTCTTATGGATACATATTTCAACTATGTCACTGGGATGTGTAGTGTCTTTATCGAACTATAAAACCAGGACTACAAGTGTCATAATGAAAAGAAATAGCCCGGACTGGATTAGCAGGTCCTAATGGGCCTTGAAGAGTTGAGAAGTTGTGCCAAGAGGAAAGCTACATATTTTTGTATACGAAGCCTAGATGACTTTACTGCTGGGCAGAAAAATTAAATCATCGAGGTTCCTTAAATCTTTTCCCAAAAGGTGGTGTGTCAGGAGCATTGGCACACATCTGGAATGCAAGCATGAATGTCAATTCACCAAAATGCCAGAGGTAGCAGAAGTGACATCACACGCCATTTGACCTTTACTTTTACTCACACATACATGCTTACACATACACACACACGGACACATAGGCACACTCTAACATGCAAGCACACAAACAACATACATTTAAAAACCTTTTTTACTTACCCCAGATGCCAGGGAGGGTCATATTCCAGCTAAATGTACTCCATTGTTTATTACACTAATAGTGAATAATATAATATTATTCACTTTTAGTGTAAGACAAAATTGACAGAAAACAATTAAAGTGGAGACCCACTGTTCCTGGCACTGGTTTTTCCACCTCTGAAGCCAAGGGTTTGTAAAGACAGTGCCTGGGGTCGGAAGGGGCAAGCCTGGGGTCGCAGCTGCGACCCCTGGCGACCCCTAAATGACATCTATGGTTACAATTTGGTATTGTATTTAATTATTTATTTATTTATGCATATTTATATAGCGCAGACATTACCCAAAGGTGTCAGAGTGCTTTACAGAATAAATATTTTGTTACATGGAAGTTACAGATGGTTTGAGAAACACAATACAACTATACATAATTACAAAGGTTGAAAATATAACAAGGTAACACATTACATAAAACAGACTCTACAAAACGTGTTAAAGGTTAAGGTAGTATACATAGTGTACAAAAGTACATATGGCTGTAAAACGGTTGAGGTGGTATACAGCCGTAAAAAAGTTGAGGTAGTATAGGAGTCTGTGCCAAGAGTTGATTACAGTGTTTTAGCTAAAGTATCGTTGGAAGAGAAAGGCTTTCAGGTCCGTTTTGAAAATTGTCAGTGATAAGGTTGTGCGCAGATTTCAGGTAGTGAATTATAGATTCTAGTTGTACTTCCAGAGAAGGATTGTGCCATCAGTTGTTCTCTTTTAAAGGACGGGGGTTTCAAGGAGCATTGCTTCGGTGTTTGGCAATGGTCTGAAGCTGCCTGGTAGCTTGAGTTTGTCCGCCAGGTAATGAGGAGTGGATGTGTGAAGGGCTTTATGAGTGATGCAAGCAGTCATGTAGATTTGCCCTTGCTTCAATTGGCAACCATCGGAGGGTGATCAGCATAGGGGTAGTGCGGTCATTTTTTTTCGGGCCCATAGACAAACCGTGCTGCCGAGCGTAGAATCGTTTTCAGGGGTGTGAGATGGGTTTTGGGTAGAACAGTCAGAAAAGGGTTACAATATTCAATTCTGGAGAGCACCAGTGTATTAGCAAGAGATAGCTGAAAGCAAGAATTTTTGGCCATGGTGCTGATTTGAGAATGTAGGTTAAGTCTTCTGTCTTTTGTTTAGGATGACTCCCAGAGACTTGGCATGGCCACACCCTCAGCCAACACATGTTTCGCTTCATCGATGCTTCTTCAGGGCTCACAATTTCTGCACAATCCTAATAATATACGCACTGTACAATCTGTTATTCCGTAAAATCCTCAAGCTAGAAATCTCTTTACACACGCTAATTATTAGCAAAACCGTCTGATTATATCGATCAACTCTTGATAAGGGAATCCGATAATGCCGGCGTGGTCGTGTAGGCACTTTGGCTTTATTCCTTCCTTCATTCTCGAATTCCGTGGCTGTGATTGTATCATAGGAGCAATAAACGACTATTTGGAGCAACTATTAGAGAAGTGGATTTTCTCAGATTTTGAACAATTATCTATATTAATTTACACATACACTGGGGAGGCATGGGGTACCAGTGATCTGGGAGTGCAGTGCCGGACACGATTCCTGACACCCAACTATCCCTATAATGGTGGGTTTACTGTTGAGGATGTTGCGTGTTTCCATCCAGGATTGCGGCAGAGGTGTTGATTTTGAAGTGGAGATAAGATGCTGCTGGGTACTTCAATGGGTGCAGGTGAATGTAAAATACAGCGCTTAGTGTGCGGCCAGGTGATGGGCAGCGACACCGATGTTTGGGGACTTGCACTTACTTTTCATCATAAAGACTTTGACCCAGAGCAAGAAAGGGAGTGAGGCAGTAAAGGGAGAAACAGAGATGAAGAGAAAGATAGAAAAGACGGATACGAAGGGAGAAGGAGGTGATGAAAAACAACCTGCGAGAGTGAGATAGAAAGAGAGCAAGTGTAAGGTGGTGGAAGAAAGAGTCATGAGGTGGATTCAAGACGAGAAACCCTGCCATTCAGCAGCGGTGTCCAAACAAACATTTTTGGCTGCTGCAATTACTATTTTTGTTTTTTTTTACAAATGAAGCAATTAATAACCAAGACGGGAGGCGTGAAAAGTGAAGTATTCCCAACTAACCCTAAGCGTGGAAGATTCCTTGCACCCAATTCCTATTTGCTGGTGAAGCTGAAGGATTCACTCCTGGGTATCTCCTGAAAATCTTATCAGCTCTCTTCCTTACACAGACCTCTCAACCTTTTGAGTCCCCACGGAAGGCGAGGAAGATAAAAAAAAAAAGAAAAATGTAAATCCGTATTTGTAAAGCGCGAACTACTCACCCTTACGGGTCTCAAGGCGCTGGGGGCCGTCGTGGAAATTAAGTGAGCTATTGCCCAGAGTCACATGGTGCTGAGCTGAGCTGCCGCCGGGGATCGAACCGTGAGCCCTGTGCTCCAAAGTCAGCTGCCCTGGCCGCTGCACCACACCTCTTCACGATATGATTGGAGTTGGGGAGTGAGACCATTTTAATCTATTATGGAATTGCAGATTTTGTAGGGTGAGGAAGGTTTTCATGCTGGGTGATTCTACTGAGGTTGTGGGAGTCAGTTGGTTTATTTGTAGATTAAGGCTGAATCCAAGGAGGGTGATTGCCTTCTAATGAGGGTGAATTGATAGGTCTGTCCTACAGCAAGATGCCTTGATTTACAATGGTAAAGTTGCAACGAGGCTCAGAGGTATCAACACCATCTAATGGTCCTGCGCAATCCTTACCTTACACAAACAAGGTACATGACCTATTGGCTTTGCCAGTGCTTGTCTAATACACTCTGGAGGTCTCATACTGTAACAATGTGGAGTAATCTTGCCCCTGGGGCACGGAGTGTGCAGAAACAGCTTCAGGGAAGGCTCACTCAAGCCGCTCCCTGGTACTACCAAGCACCGGTCCCTCCTCTGGTCTTCAGTGCTAAGGAATGCAGACATTTCCCAGATGATGTCTGTCCCCAGGAATTCCCCGCAGATGCTGATGGCTGTCTGTAGGGGCAGAAGAAGACATATTAATAATACATATGAAAACACGTTTTTGTAGTAGGAGGTAGTGTTTCTTTCACACAGACATACACTAAAGAGTTTCACAAACTCTCAGGCCATATCATTAAAGCATGAGTAATTAATTTAAACTAGATACAAATGTCCACACCTACAGAAGCAAATACAAACACAATTCTTGTCATCATGGGAAATACAAATAACAGTTGATATTTTTGAACATCCTCAACAGGACTAGAAAAAATGAGCAAGGATTGTGAAGCAAGAGTACAGAGCACTTTACTTTGATTTCGTCACGAAATTATGCCTTCTTTTGTGAGCCAAATAAAAAATCACCTCAGTTCACAATTGTTGTCGTAGACCAACACAATGACATTTTTAAAAAACATTTTTACTGGTGTCACAACACGCATCCTATGTGATTAACTACCCCAAATCCGTAAGTATGTTATAACCAGTGGTACTCTTATTTAGCACCCTTTACTAGTTCCTCGAGGCGCTGACAGTATTTCAGTGCAGGCGCTATTCCCACTACGACAGGTAGAGACAACCCAAAGACAACGTTGTGCGGCTAATGGCCCTCAAGGCAGATATCACACTGCTCTCCTCTGTTGTCAGGGGTGGGAGGGAGGTGACAAGTGACATGCCAGTGGCGGCTGCTACCGAACAGGGGTGGTGGGGAGGAGGGATGAAATAAAAATAGCAGTTACCTGGGTACTGTCACCGCCTCTCCTCCATCCTTTTCTCTTCGGACTCATGAGAGCAGTAGGCACACAGGCTCCCCTAAGCCAATCAAGATGCTGCTGTCACCAGCATGACAGCAGCATCGTGATTGGTCTGACCACCGTGCTTCGGCACTCAGAGAGGGACATCTTTCTGTTTGGAAGGAATTAAAAAATGTTGGTTGATTCACAAAATGCTGTGCTTTCTCTCACTTACCACTGCCAATCCCCATTCCTCTCCCTTCCAGCGGCCTGCTTGTCGTATAATGTATTTTACCATTACGTCCCAGCGTGATTCTTGGGAAATCTGAAGCTCACCCCCCCCAATCTTACTGGCCAAGCTCCACCCCTGCTTACAGAAAATGAGTTGCTAAAAGTAATACTGGCACCATGTAAATGTAAAAAAGCCCTAGAGTAGAAAGCGAGGAAACAGTTTTCACATCCAATGCAGGGCAATTCGGGTTGTATGACAGAACCACGCATGCAATTACCACACATGCAATTACCACACATGCCTTTACTATGCTGTCAATATAACGCATGCGTCATTACCACGCAGGTATTTACTATGAACATTTTTATAATGCATATCCCCTTACCACGCATGCCTTTACCACGAAATTTTTGTTGAAAGGCATGCTTAGTAAAGGCATGTATGTGCTCCAAATTCGGCAGGCATGGTAATAGCCGGGTTGGGCTGCAGAGTGAAGTTGGGATTGTTTTTCAGCGCTTCTCAGGTCATCTTAGGAGGTCTGGGAGGGTGGGTTATTAGCATTAAGCAATAAAAAGCGCCGCTAGCACGGCCCCACAGGCCGAATGTACAGTGGTACCTGGTTAGCTGCAGGGTGGTGCACGCCCGGGGGCCTCCATTAACTCCCTCCCCGAGTGCTCTGCGTTGCAAGTCTGGATCAGTGATCACCACACGTGGGGCACTGAGCCACAGCCAGTCCCCAAATGAGAGACACAGCAGTCGCAGGCCCTGTGATGCCACAGGATCGCTGCCAGTGAAGCAGTGCGGTGGGGAGAGAGAGCACCACCACCACCAGAAGTGAGGAGCCTGCCTTGTCCTCCTCATGAGCAGAAGATGGCGGTGAGGAAATAACAGCAGAGGCGGCCCGCTCGGCCCAGTAGCAGCTCCAAGCAGCATCGTCGGGACTGCACAAACTGGTTGGAATGGGCAAACACACAGTATGGGACCAGGAAATGCCACACCAGGCATCGGGATGCGATTCAATGTAGGGGGTGGGGTGGTGGGCTGTGAGAAGCTCCGCATATCCCAGGTCCCTGTCAGCCGGTCGTCACAAGAACCAAAAAGTCAGCAGCAGCGCCTGTAGAATGAAATTTGTTGTAAAGGCATGCGTGGAAAAGGAATATTCGTCGTAAAGGCATGCGTGCTAAAGACATGCATGGTAAAGGAATATGTGTGGTATTTGCTCTGTGGTAATGGCTTCGCATGGTTATTACCGCATTGTAAGGACTGTTTCCCACATGTTCAATTGGAGCCACTTCATCAGTTCCTTTGACCATTATTATCTGTGGCCCGGGAAATGGGATGTTATTTTCTCACACAACCTGGAAGCGATTTGAGGGATACCAGTAATTGTGGGGGCAGGTATCATCCGGTCCATTACAATTTGGACTCTGAGGATGTGTTAAAAGCAAAACGACAGTCGTGAACATTACCTGCGCCATCTTGTCTGGTGGAATTCTATGTGCACATAAGTTGCAGTCATTTTGATCTATCACAGCCATTTTGTGCTCTGTTGGTCACCTTTGTTTCACCCTGCCCTTACTAGCATCCCTCTGACCCTCTGACCGACCTGGTATGTGTGCTGGGGGCTATAAACTCTATTGCCACAACAAACCTCAGCGCCACTTGCTGCCACAAACTCGTTTTTCCTCTCATCTCTGTTTTCAGGCAAACCTTTGGACACTCTACCCCTCACTGCACCTAGTTACACAAACAGGTTCCAAACACCAAAAAGACTCTTGCAACATGATTTATTGCACTGCAAACAGCAAGACTTGTTGTTACCAACAATGGGACCTGTTTTTATCAACAGAACGGACTCTTAGATCTGGCCGGTCTCACATGTTTTAGACCCTGAAGCAAGGTCCAGCTGCAAGATAAGATTGTCTGTTTGACCTGGGTGGGAAGAGAATTACTGTTGGGCTTGTGTGACAACCTGCCCGGGGCGGGGACCCCAAGCTTGTGTAACCATGTTAATGAAACAAATGCATTGTGTCAAACCTGTATAAAAGGAAGAGCCATTGGAGTTATCAGCAGAACACCTCCCTCAGACATCCCGGTGTCTCAGTTGACGGGATCTCCTCATGAGAAATAAACCTTTTTCTTGTCTTCCAGTTTCCAGCGCTTGCCTCATTATTTTGATAGCGAACCCAAAGTGAATTAGAGGTGGAACCCTGCACCGGGCAGCATTGAGGGTCTTAGAAGACTCGCTGCCTTTCACAGATGCACTAAGCAATGAGAAATTACCAGGGGAATCTGCAATTCTGGGTCCCATTCCCGCAGCAAACCTGATTTTGGTACTCACTTTCACATGGACTTTTCAGCTGCTTTCAGCAGTCATCAGCCAAAAACTCCATGTGAAAGTAAACATCCCATAATTCGATTAGGCCAGTAACTCCTGTTTCCTCCTCCACTGGAATTAAGTACCTCTCATAATGATGGCATTCATGGCCAATGTACCTCACTTCATGTCTGAAGTACCCCACTTCAAGTCCAATATAATCCATTTAATTTCTGATGCAAGTCACTTCATGTCCAAAGTAAGCCACATAATTGGCAGAAGAAAATATGTTATGTTCAACATAAGCCATGTCATGTCCAGTGTAATCCACCTCAAGTCCAATATAAGTCACTTCCTGTCCAATATAAGCTGTTTCAAGTCCAGTGTAAGACACCTCATGTACAATGAGTGTGACTACCTCACTGCAGGTCATTAGGGACTCTGTCTGCAGTCTTGAACATTTCACCTACAAATTAATGATTTCAGGTGTGCTAGTCTACTTAGTTCTATGGAAACAAAACACAAGACTACAACACCTAGAATGCATTTTTATCTCATCATCATCAAAATCTTTATTCGATCTCATAAAAAACAGATCATAAAAGATACATCACGACCCAAATTAGAGTTCATAAATAGTTAAAACCAGAACAACAAATACAAATAAGTGATATAAAACATAGACACATGATAACAACCAGCAAAATGAGGTTAAAAAAGCTTTAAAAACACATCATTAAAGCATCATAGAATGACGCGATTGCAGTGCACATTTTACAAAGGAGCCTACTGCATGGCTAACAATGGGACAGACTAGCTGTTACAAGAATATTAGTGCCACTCTACTCTTACTAAACTTGAATTTCCAAAGCACAGGAACTAGAAACCTTTTAGTCAGTGGGAAATAGAATTTGCAAAATAAGACAAGATGCAGCAAGGTCTGGGGAGACGTCTCATCACACCGGCATATACATACATCAGAGGGAGCAAACTGTCCTTGGAAAAAGCAAAGCAGCCGCCTAATAGAACCTAGCCTAAATCGGGTCAACAACATCTGTTCCCAAGTGCCCGAGACCAAGTGCAGATAGGGTGCCATCCCCTGCATAGTCTGTAGGAGACAGTATTCTCTAACAGTGGGTTTCATTAGTTCCCTACCATCCCTAAATGCCCTTCTCTGGGACAAGAAACATCCCTAATCTACCCTTTATCCTTCTTGCACATAACCTCTGGTTTCTCGAAAATCTGTGAACAGCCTAAAGCACAAGTTGTCTCCCTGACAAGTCAGGGGATTCTAGAGCCATATGTGGAGGAGAGACAATCAGAAATGATTGCACGGTTTAGGCCAGCCTCCTTGTTTTGTCAGATTGAACACCAAAGCAACAAATGGGCAAGTTTAATCAGATCTTCGACATACTCAAAGCCCAGTTCCTGGTGAACAACAAAGTGAGGTGTGGAAAAAGGGACCCACAATACATGCCAGCACACTCTATTTTCTTCAGTCTGAATAGTGTCCACATCCCTATAGCCCCATATAGCCAAGCCATTGGTCAGAATAGGGAGGCATTTCCTCCTATAAATCTCTAAAATGGGAGCTATTGACTTTTTCCTTATCAATGAGACAAGAGAGAAAATTGAGCCAACCACTTGCAAAAAACGAGGTTTCTTGGTTCCAACACAAGGAGCCCAGGTGCAAGCACTATCAAACACTAGTCCAAGATACGGGCAGTGCTTAATATGAGCCGGTGCTTTCCGGTGCTCAGCACCGGCACTTAATTGGTTTCCGGTGCTCGGCACCGGCACCTAATTGTCAAAACCATACTTACAACAGTCTACCACATGGTGGCGCTGCTCATCAAATTTAGAGATGAGCAGAACAAGGGTTGTTTAGGAATACAATATATATTAGAATTGCTAATACCTGCCTCCCCAGTTATTTCTTTACCTTCGGGGACCTGGAATAATCTGAACTGTCGCATTTACATGTGCGAGAGATGGTTAGTAGTTGTTTTGGCAGCGATGACAAGGACGATTGGTGGTGCAAGCTGCAGGGGCCTCCTTGTCAGAGCCCTGGCACTTAATATTTTACAAATTAAGCACTGGATACGGGAAGTGGCTCACTTTCTCAATTACCCTCCCCCAATACTCATACAGTGTGTTTTTGTGTTTTTGGTCCACAAACCATGACAAAAGTTTTTGAAAAATCGGTTTCCAGATCTAACGTTATCATAAATGCAACAAAGGTGGAAATTAGTATCTTTAGACCATCAGACTCCTTGCAAGTAACACCGCATCTTCTGCCTTTAGGAGTGCTGGTATAGGTTTTTTATTAACCACTCGAATATCCACCACCACATTCACGAACTCATTTTCAAGATTGTTTATATACAACAAAAATAAAATTGGTGCCAACACACACCCCTGTCAAACTCCCTGATTCACTGGGAAGGAAGGTGGACACTCTCCATCATTACCATACCTAACTGATGCGGATAAATTCCAATGAAGATGTCACAAAAAAGCCACCAGATCCACCTCAAGTCCCAGGGAGATTAAAATATCCCAGAGCTTGGACCTCCACACACCGTCAAAGGCACTGGTTAGGTCCATGAATGCCAACTGGAGCGAGTTACTCTTGGAGAACTTATATATGGACACAAAGAGGTGACGGTTTAAACATCGCTCTATCGTGCCAAGGCCCTTACTAAAACCACACTGAAACCGGAGAGAGAATGTTCTTCTCAGTAGACCAAAGAAGCAAACATTCCAGTATAGTTCTCCCAATTATCTTGGTAACAGAGTCTGTAATGAAATGGGGCGGTAGCATTTGGGGTCATGTGCATTACCCTTTTAAAAAACTGGCACAATTATAGACATGCGCCAGAAAGATGGGACACCAACCTTACAGGCAGAGTTAAGAACATTAGTGAGCAGGGGTGACCAGGACCCTGGGTTCTCTTTAGAAATGTCCATAGGAATCCCATCAGGCCCAGGTGCCTTTTTAGAAGGACGATTGAAAATGGCCTTGAATACCTCATCTGGCGAGAATTGAATGTTCAAGGGTAGCACGGCACCGACCATTCCGCTCTCTTGGCTAGGAGTATTAGAACAGTAAATTCGACTAAAATGGTCTATCCCCCTATCAGAGCCAGTGTGAGTGCTCACTTTATCAGGCAACAAACCTGGAGCAAGGCCAGCGCGTACTACCTTCCAGAGAGTCTGAGGGTCCTTGACCTGATAAGCCGATACCAAGGTTTCCTTCAAGTCAGCCATTCTTCCCTTTAATGCCAAGCAGTAATCCTTCCTACAGACACCAATAGCTCCATGATCACTTGGAGACCGCTGCAATTCCCTCTTTAGTCTATTATTTGCCCCTCTGCAAGTCTTATCGGACCAGGCTTTATTGTTTCTCTTTATATCACCCATGGGCTTCATGAGCATATCTCTTATACAAGAAGTTGGTTCGACAAAGCTTCTCGTTGTTACATTCGGTCTGAGTTCCTCTGATGTACAGAGATTGACGAGCCCAACACACCCTTCTGTAATCTTACACATTATGGACTTCATATTTACAGAATGCCACACTAATCTTCGCCCAGCATCTTTTGTAGGTTTTGGCTGCTTAAACCTGATATTACACTTGGGCCTATTTGAGGGAACTTTGATGGAGAGGGTTAGCGGGTTACGATGCCATATATAGTCGGTAAAACCTCCCCTTCGGAAGCAAGAGAGTGCATACTTCTAGAGATAAAGATGTAATCAATTACAGAGCGTAGTCCCCTTCCCATGTATGTCGGGACAGTAGATGTCACAAGATTAGTGGCATCTCTCTCTCTCTAGATCGGAAGTTACCAAGTAAGTGTAAAGCATACGTCCCCTAGTGTCCATATTATCTTCCCAATAAAGCTCAGATAAATCTGGGGAGAAAGTCGAGGATGCTAAGGTAGGCACAGTACCCAATTTTGCATTAAAATCACCAGCTAATATTAAATTAAATGGTAAACATTACTATTGGCTAATTTTTCCACAAGAGAGACTAGCTCATGAATGATCGGATTATCCCTGGCGGAAAAAATCATTATTGTAGACATTCACCAGAACTATACTGAAGGTGGAACCCACCTCAAGTCAAAGGCCTGTATATTTTCTCCATCCACCTGTATCTTTATTATTTTGCAGCCAATATCAACTTTGAACCAAGTTGCCATACCCACCCCTCTCCCTTAAGCCAACCCGAGACTGATGGGGAAGCTGAAAGAGTGAAACATGTATACCCATCAATAAACACTTCATCCAGCGCCCAGGTTTCCTTCAGGAGTACAACAGCGCCTCTGTTAATGAGAGCCCGCCAGTCCTCAATGAATAGCTTGGAAGCCAACCCAGCAATGTTTCTGCATAACAGTCTCAATTTTACATTAGTATGATAAGGAGTTTTTTTTAACCTGTTCCATACTGCAGGCCACAGAGGCTGGAGAAATACAGACAACGCGCTGGTCATACCCTACCGTTAAACACAATATGGAGGTATGCTAGCAAGACTCAATGTTCAAATCTTAAGGTCCTATTAGTGGACCTAAACTGCCCAACATTTCCAGTGGGGTAGAGCAATTTTATAACCAGAGGGCACACTCTCCGTTATCGCAGTAACATGGGAGTCCATGACAATAGTACATTCGCTCTCCCCTCCACTTCATCCGTCAGTATCCTCTACTCCAGATAGCACCATAATCTATTCCCAGTTAAAGGCTGGTCCAAAATTCAGCAATGAATGGATGGAGGCATGTTTGGCAGCATGCAGAGGGATGGTAGGAGCCAGATGCTTGTAAAAAAAAAGCCCAATGGCAGGATCTTGAAAGAGCTGGACCTTACTGCCCCGGACCTAGCTTGCACCAAAATTCTGCCAGCAGCCTTAGTCCGGCGGAAATTTATAATTATGCAACCTTCATCAAAGTTCTTCGGTTGCGCTACCCCCCTGGCCCCCACACACACACTCTCTATGCACAAAAAGGATCTCCTGATGGAGGTTTAAATTACATTTCACATTTATGTTAAGCTAATAAGTCACCTTATTTTTCAGTTCAAGCGTATATTCTGTCATCCCTGAAGCCAGACTAGGCACATTTGCCAATATGGCCATGTATGGGCATGAAGCAGGTAGAAGATTAATCACAGTAAGGAATATATGACATTACAATGCAAACCATTACATCGCGTGATTTTACAACGCATACCATTACAACACATTTTTTAAAACTACCATTACAACGCATTCCATTACAACGCATTCCATTACAACGCATACCATTACAACGCATAATACTTTTAGTGCAACAGTAGGGTAAGTGTTGGATAGCGTATGGGTAAAAATTACTATTCCCCCTCCAGTGAGTGCAACAGTAGGGAAAGTGTTGGATAGCGTAGGGGTAAAAATTACTATTCCCCCTCCAGTGAGTGCAACAGTAGGGAAAGTGTTGGATAGCGTAGGGGTAAAAAAAACTATTCCCAACTACCCCAAAACCCATACCCACCCTAAAACTTAAAATTCTCCATTACTAACCTTATAATGCGTTGTGATGGCATGCGTTGTAATGGCATGCATTGTAATGACGTATTGTAATGGCCTGCGTTGTAAAAGTTGTGTTGTAAAGGCATTGCGATGTAATGGCTGCATTGTAATGAACGTTTCCCACAGTAAGGGGTACTGAACAGGCCTGTACTCTAGCTCGAGCTGAATGTCTACCCTCTTGGGGCAGAATCATAATACGAATTCCCCCCTGGATGCTGGAACTGGAAGATGGGCAAGAAGAATCGTAAAATCTTCTCATTTTGATATACATAAACTTCCCTTTCACTTGACATAACAGTTGTATGAGTTTGGGTTGAGATGGCTACACTCTGTGGCAACTTTACTGGGCCTATAAATCACACAGAGGGCTAGAGGAGTTTTAAGGACCATTGTAAAATAAAGGTTCCTGAATAGCTCCTCAGAATTTCTTTGCTTACCAAGTGGCAAGCACACTAACATGGAACATGTTACAGTGCCAAAGTCACTAAAAGCGTTGCCCAGCCTAATCTCAAGGAGATGTTTCACATCTACATCAATTATGCTGAACAGTTGGTAGACAACAGTGTTTTCAGACTCTAGTTTTTTTATTATGTTCACTACAGCAGTCATGTTTTCCTGTAAAAATCTAAGAATGCAGTAGAGTGTACTTTTTTCACAACACTATCAATATGCGACTAAAGATCCTGACATTTCTTGCCCTTGGCATCATCACTCATCAAAAATTCTGTAAACGGTTGTCACATGGATAATATAGAATTCATGGCCTCTAGGACTGAGAACCACCAGCTAAGTGACACAGTTGGGATGACTCTTTCTTTGATGCCACACAAAGCACAAAATGAGAAATATTTGCGTTTTTGTTTCCGCGCATAACAAAACAGTGCACCAGAATGCACTAAAAAGTCAATAGCATTGTTCATTAACTCTGAAGATTGTAAAGATGCTTTCAGCATGCCATCTAACAAGTGGCAAGGATCTCTTACAGGGAAGCACCTCAGCTTAGCTATCGATTTTGACAGGTAATCGCATAACCTTTTCATATACATTGAATCACTGCAAATACAAACAATATCACTCCAATTTCTGTTGAACTTGGTAAGAACGTTTTGCAGCAGCATTCTAAGTGACACTGCGCTCCATGTTTTCCAAAAGTCTGGTGTTATGTTTTCACCACTATCTCAGATGCTTGGCGACAGCACTCTTTTCACATATACCTGTTGCTACACCTTGCATTGAATGTTTAAAGCCTGGGGTGTTTGGCAATTCACCTACTATCAATACTGACTCACTAGAAAAGTGGGGTGATGTATCAAGGGTTTTTACCCATTCTCTGTGGATAAATGTGATGGTAAATATTGGGAAATATTCTTATGAAACAGCCATTTTACCTATCAGTGAAAGAATCAAATGTAGCCAATATATCAAATGTGATTTTGATATTTCCTGATTCTCTACAGTTTATAAAATAATTAAACAAACAAGACCTAAAACATGCTTCTTAACCCTGCATCTTTAGACAACAGACCATGAAACTGAAAAAAGCAAAAGGAAGAAGAAACAATATTTTAGTGACATCCCTAAACAACAAAACTCAAGCAGAATAATGTTAGCCCAGCCTTTCTTGCTGCTACCTTGTATAAGTTACATTGTATTGGCCTCTTGAGGAAGAAATAAAAATCTTCTTTCACTCTCATTTTCCTTTATTTGAATGGCATTTAGTTTGTGGTTGTGCAGGTGTTTTTACAGTGTTTATATGTTTACACTGGGGAGGGATATTTCCCTTTCGGTGGGGTTTTATCAGTTATTATAGGTTTAAACCTAAATCAGGACAGCCTAAGTATAAGGTACCTATATCCAATGTAAGCCACATCATGTCAGGTAGAAGTCTCTTATAATCAAATATAAGTCACCTCATGACTAACGTAAGCCACTTATTATGCAGTGTATGCCAACTCATGGCTAATATATTGGTTTCTAATGTTATCCATGAGGCCGCTAATCCCCTCTGTCATTTCTAATTTGACTTACGTACCTGCCCCCACTTCAGCCACTACTAATATCATTACCCATGACGCTTCCCTATCTACACTTCAGCCATTTCTAATATTATTACCCATGACACTTCCCTATCTACACTTCAGCCACTTCTAATATTATTACCCATGACGCTTCCCTATCTACACTTCAGTCACTTCTAAATTTACACCTGAGACCTCCACACTTCATTTCATTCATTTCTAGTGGGGCCTCTCTATCCCCACTTCAGTGACTTCTAAAGTTACTCCCAGGGTCTCTCTGACCCACTTAATTCACTACTACTATTATCCTTGAGGCCACCTTAACTCCACTTCAGTTTCTTCTAATATTACTCCTAAGGCACCCCTATCCAGCTTCAGCTACTTTGAATGTTACACCTTAAACCTCACTTCAGTAGCTTCTAACATTCCTCCGAAGGCCTCCCGGCCTCACTTCAGTCACTTTTGCAGTTACTCTTGAGGACCTCCTTACCCCATGTCATTTTCCTATCAGATGTTCCAAACTCAAGCTGGATGAGTGCTCTTCTGCTGAAAGATACTTACATCCTGACTCCTATACTATGCTTGTAACCCTCAGTATTGTGAATGTCTGTACCACAACACCTTTTTCCATTCTATCCACCATTATATACTTGCTTGTGTCCTTGAGATTCTCCTCCAAGGACTTTAGTTGAATCCACGCACCAACTGGATCATCTGTTTTTGGATTCCAGTATCTGTCTTCATCCTTTCTGAGACATGGCCTTTAGGACTGGGTAAAACACTGCAGCTAATTGTCCACATTGTTGTTTACAGTGAAAATACAATCTCTCTCTCTATATATATATATATATATATATATATATATATATATATATATATATATATATATCTCTCTCTCTCTCTCTCTCTCTTGTTCTCTCTCTCTCTCTCTCTCTCTCTCTCTCTCTCTCTCTCTCTTGTTCTCTCTCTCTCTTGTTCTCTCTCTCTTGTTCTCTCTCTCTCTTGTTCTCTCTCCTGGTCCTGCCCAGAGCTATGTGGTATAGATTACCAAGTTATGCTGTAGAGGAGCATGGTTCATATCTGAAGAAAAGGCATATTGTGTAGTTAGAGAAAAATAATGCTGTATATTCTGTGGTATTATCTTGATATTGTATTACACTTTGGTACAAAAGGGATTCTACTGCTACTGAAAAATAGAGAGTTTTCTTTAGAAAGAAAACTGTTGATATTCACCAACACTTGATGAATGTTGCAGAGGAACACTATTTTGTCTCCGCCCTTTCTACTACACTGAGTTAGCCTGTGTAAAACCTATACAGTACTGGTCTCAGCAGAAAGTGACCTTCATGTATACTCCTGCTATAATAAAAGGTGTGCGGTGGAGCCCTCTTACGGGGGTGTGGCTACAAGAAAAGAAGTAAGTTCTCTTTTGTAAATGGTTAGCACTTTTTTAAGTTTAACCATAATTTACATACTTGGTTTCAGTTCCCATTGGTGGTTGTTGGGGAATAAGGTGATTGGGGGCAAGTGTTTGCCTTAGTTGCATTGGTTCTCTTGTATAATAACCTTTCCTTTATTTAAGGTAGTTTCTTTCCAACCTTTTCATTACTTGGCAATGATGGTGGGGAACCGAACATCCAAGAGAAGGCATGTGTTGTCTTCGTCCGAGGACGAGGGTCCCATTCCTGCCAAGAGGGGCAGGTCTGTAGAGTCACCTGCATCACCTGAGAGTACTCCAGCTTTACATTCAGCAGCAGAAATCCAGGCTATGATTGATGCAGCAGTGTCTAGGGCTTAGGAAGAGAAATCCAAAGTATATTCTAAGCAGACTACTAAAAGGACTGACACTTAATCTCCATTGGATTCTTCTGCCTCTTATTCTGAGATTCCTTCTACATCATCGGGCAAATATGTGCAGAGGTAACATTTTGGATTTTTTTCCCTTTATTTCTCAGGAGGCTTCAAGTAGCCTTTTTCCACAGTATGTTAAGCCTCCGCTTTTTGCTATGCCATTTCATGTAAAAATAAGAGACTTGATCACTAGGGAATGGGGAGAGTTAGACCGCGCATCAGTGTCGCGGTTTTTGTAGAAGCTGTATACTTCGGAGGAAAGAGAGGACTCTCTTACCCACAATATCCCAGGCACATTAATTGGCAGAAATTCTATTAATCCTGAGGACTGTGCCCCTTCAGCTGCTACAGATAAAAGGGTGGAAGGAGACTTAATGAAAGCTTTTGTGGCAGAAAACTTAGCCTTCAATGCAGGAATTTACTCCGCCTATGCCGCCCAATCTTTTGTCTCAGATTTTGAGAAGTTAGCAACAGCTATTCAGGAAGAGACTGTTGGTAAATAGGGAGCAGGAAGCAAAATTCCTGACGAGCATATCTTGTGATGTCCTGAAAGCCTCTGCTGAGGCTATGGGGTTGGTGGTTCTGGCAACAAGGAGTCTGTGGATGAGAGACTGGAGGGAGGAACCTGCTAAGGAAACAACACTTCAAAAGTTTCCATTTGAAGGAAAGAAGCTGTTTGGTGAACAGCTAGATACTATGATTACAAAGGCTTTTAAGGATCGGAAACATGATATGCCTTATAAAGGAAGATCCTCTTCATCCCAAAGCCATTGGGGACATTCGTCTTATGGTTCTTTCCAGAAAGACTCTAAGTCTTTTTCGGATTGCCGAAAGAGGTTTTTGTCCAGGAACTCTTCCTCCAAATCAGAGGTTTTGGCCCAGCAGGGCATGTCTAAACGGAACTCCTGACAATTACTGGTCAAAAGACCACTATCCAGTAGGAGGCATACTTTTGCATTTCCGAAAAATATGGGAAGACAATGTGATGGATCAATGGGCATTGAATATCATCAGCAATGGCTATCTCATAGACTTTGTCAAATTGCCTCCCGGATGGGGTACCATCAATAGTCCCGTCCCCAAAAATCCAGTAACGCTCGCTGCTCTTTGGGGGTGGGGTTCAAGCTCTCTTGGAAAAGAATGCAATGTACCAGTTCCCTTGTTGGAACAGGGAAGAGGTACCTACTTCATATTATTCCTAGTTCAGAAAGCTTTAGGATCCTACAGACCTGTTCTAGACCTAAAGAGGGTAAATGCATGGGCCAGAATGGCGCACTTCAAGATGACAACTCTCCAGTCCATCATTTCTTTGGTGGGTATTCAGGATTATATGACTTCCATAGATCTTCAGGAAACCTATTTACACATGCCAATAGCAGAGGATCGTCCAAAGTATCTTCAGTTCACCATAGGCAACCATCATTTTCAATTCAGAGTATTGCCATTCGGGCTGAAGTCTGCCCCATGAGTGTTCACCAAGATTCTGGCTCATTTAGTGGCATTGATTCATCAGCAGGGGATATTCCTCCATCCTCATCTAGATGACTGGATGATTCATGCTCCTTCCAGGAAGTTGGTAGTACAGCACACAGCACAAAGAGATAGCCCTCTCAACTCTGGAATACCACAGATTTCTAATCAATTGGGAGAAATCCAACCTGACTTCACCTCAAGACCAGCGATTCACAGGAGCAGGATTGGAGAAATATTTTGCACTGATATGAGGATTGTCACATTACCAGAAAAAAGAGTGACAACATTTTATGCACACATGCTGATTCGTCTCGCTCAATTTCCTCCAGTGGCTTCTGATTGGTTTCAAGTGCAAGGAAATTTGGCCGTAACTTTGTTTCTGGTTCCTTGGGCTAGGTTCCATCTGCACAGAATGATCGGCCACATGCTAGCTCATTTGGCTCCCTGGCCTCAGTCTCTGTCTGTTCGGACACTTCTTTCCCCTCTGGTTCAAGAGGACTTGATGTTGTGACTACAGAGACACCACATTTTGAAGAGATCATCCAATTGGAGGGAGCTGGAAGTCGTTTGTCTAGCCCTGAAGTCCTTTTCTCATCTCTTGAAGGGAAGAGTGGTTCTAGTCAGGATGGACAATATGACAGTGAAGACCTATGTCAACCAGGGGGAAACCTAGTCTCGTTCTTTGTTGAGGATTGAGGACAAACTGTTCAGTTGGGCTGAACCCAGACAGATTTCTATCTCAGCAATCCATATACAGGGAACATCAAACACTTTGGCGGACAATCGCAGAAGAGACATTCCATCTTCTGTGGCTTTTTGTCTCCATCAGAGGGTGTTTGTGGAGCTTACTCACAAATGGGGTAATCTGGTAATAAACCTTTTTGCTTCTCTTCTTAACGCAAAAGTGAAGAACTTTTAATCCAGGACCAAGGAGGAGCATGTCTGGGCTGTGGATGCTCTGTCATGCAGATGGGCCAGGGTCCTCTGTATGCATTTCCTCCCTTTCCTCTGATTCCCAGGTTTTTGATCACAGTGAGAAGTGAGAAAGCTTCGGTGATAATGATAGCTCCAGTATGGCCCTGCTCATCTTCGTTCCTCTTCTAGTAGTGATGAGGCAGTCAGAGGAGTGGAGGCTACCCCTGAATTTCTCCTCACTCAGTTTTCCAATCTTGCGACAGAAAGTTCTATCCAAGCGGAATTTAGCGACTTGGAGGTTGAGAAGTTAGGTTTACTGAATAGGGGGTACCAGTGTCCCTTACCAATACCCTTCAGGCTTCTAGGTGTTCTTCAACGATTAAATTGTATTTGAGGCAGTGGCGATCTTTTAGCAGAGGGTGTCATTCGAAGGAATTAGATCCTACTACTTCTGATATATTTTCAGTTATATCTTTTCATCAGAATAGAGCTTCCCTTGGGTTGAAGGTTTCTACCTTGAAACTGCAGTTTGCATCAATTAAAGCTTCCAGAAGTTCTTAAAAGAACCTCTATGATGAGGAAGGCTTGATGTCTTGTCTATTGAAGGGTTTAAATAACATTTTAGTTTCCCCAGGCAGTCAGTTCCTTACTTGCGATCTTTCTTTGATTTTAGAAGCTCTCATGGATCCTTCCTTTAAACCGTTAGAGAGTAAAGATATCCAAACCTTGGCTCTTATGTCTTTCTTTTTGGTGGCTATCACTTTGGTGAGGCATCTGGGGGAGTTGGGAGCTTTATCTTCTCAAGTATCCTTTTTTGCAGTGTTTGTGGACAGAGCAATTTTAAATCCTCTTTCTTCCTTTGTTCCTAAAATTAGTAGCAATTTTCATAGGGAACTAGAGCTTATTTTGCCATAATTTTTTGATTCTCCTACTTGAGAGAAGGAGATCAGACTGCATCATCTTGATGTTCGGGGAGCAGAGTAGCTCCTGTCTGGTTCTCGTATTCATTGTTTGTAAATTTCAGGCCAGTTGAAACGGGGCTCAAGCCTTCCACTTCTTCTCTGAGTAAGTGGGTTAGAACTTTGATATCCTTAGCTTATGAGTCTGTAGGACAGGTTCCTCCTTTAGGGGTACAAGGCAGGTCTACTAGGGTTGTATGATGGAACCACGCATGCAATTACCACGCATGCCTTTACTACGCCGTCAATATAACACCTGTCATTACTACACAGGCATTTACAACAAGCTTTTTTACAACGCATATCCCTTTACCATGCATGCCTTTACCATGAAAGTTTCGTTGTAAAGGCATGGTTGGTGTAGACATGCTCCAAATTTAGCTGCATGGTAATGGCCAGGTTAAGTTGCCGAGTGAAGTAGGCAAAGCACAGGATGCAGCAGAGTGAAGGCAGTGTCACTCTACTCTGTCATTATAGCCATATACAGCTCCTTTCACTTCCCACCCAGCCATCGCCCTTTGTGCCTAATGTTATGTCAGAAGCAATAGGCCAGCACCAGCACCTTTCTACTCTCCCTTCCAGCCCACTTCTCTCTCCCTTTCTGTCCAAAACTACACCAGGAACTCGGATGGTTGGGTATCAGTTGCGCAGAGTTATGAAAAAGTCAATTCAATATATCTGGTTGCTCCAAGGATAAGGGTAATGGCCATCCACCAATTACCAGAAATGCAGACTAAGTCTACACCGTTATACACAAGAAAGGGGATATATCCTGAGCAAATTTCACAGTAATTAAGTACAGTTCATAATAAGTGTTGACACAAATGTTCTTCTTTGTCTTCTTTATTTCTTTACAGTGCTTCAACACAGTCCTAGCCGCCAACACGTGTTTCGTCTTTTTGTGGTGTGAGCCACAGACTTCCTCAGGGCAATTGTCGTGCAATGATCCGAAGTATATAGTTAGGACGAAATATCCAATATTGAGAAAGTATTATTCATAAAATTCCAAAAGTACTATTATCATCCTGATTAGCGAGACAGTAGTGAGGGTTATCCACAGTCTCCTGTTTATCACATATCCATCTAGCCATCGTAAGTAAGAAGAGAAGGCTCGGAGGGGACTGATTTGCATATAGCTGGGTCTGACCTGAGGTGGCGAAGTGAGCTAAAGAACGATGATGGATTCAACCCAGATCTGTGACTGGGGTGAGTGTCTGAAAAGTTTCAGCGCTCTGTCCATCAACTCCTTGTGTTTGCTTTGTTCACCTTAAGTTGGCAGGGAATGCCTAGACGTGGGTCCCTTGCTCATTTTGCCACTGGATTTTTAGCTGGCTGATGAGGGGTGTTACCCCGAAACTGGTCCAGGATGCTGGTTTCGGGTTCAGGGAAGACCTGGCTTGGCAGTTCGGGCTGGACTGTTCCCAAGAGGCACAGGGTCAAATCTGATTTGCATATAGCTGGGTCTGAACTGAGGTGGTGAAGTGAGCTAAAGAACAATGATGGATTTAACCCAGATCTATGACTGGGGGTGAGTGTCTGAAAAGTTTCAGCGCTCTGTCCATCATCTCCTTGTGTTTGCTTTGTTTGCCCTAAGTTAGCAGGGTATGCCCAGACGTGGGTCCCTTGCTCACTTTTCCACTGGATTCAAGCTAGCCTGGCTGATGAGGGGTGTCACCCCGAAAACGGTCCCAGGATGCTTGTTTTCAGTTCAGGGAAGACCTGGCTTGGCAGTTCGGCCGGGACTGTTCCCATGAGGGACAGGGTCAAGACTGATTTGCATATAGCTGGGTCTGAACTGAGGTGGTGAAGTGAGATAAAGAACGATGATGGATTTAACCCAGATCTGTGACTGGGAGTGGGTGTCTGAAAAGTTTCAGCGCTCCGTCCATCATCTCCTTATGTTTGCTCTATAAGCTAATCTGGTGTCAGAATTATGCAAAGCCATAGACCATGTTATATGTCAACATTCCTCGTGCTCATTTCTTGTGAAATGCATATCGTATTCCATTCTGGAGACTCTACTATGGTCTCCTTCACTTTTTGCCCATTTCACACATTGGTAAGCAAAGGTTGCCATAAATAGCTTTTTTTGTCTTCAATCTTATTGGCTATTATGTCAGCTTTTTTGCAATGTTCCCATAGACCAAGTATTATACTGCCTTCCTATTTCTCGATCTCCTTTGCTCTTCAAAGGAGCACTGCATTTAGGGTGACCACTTCCCTCCAGGTCATTTCGACCCTGTTTCCAGCTGTGGACAACTGTGTTGTAGCCAAATGCATTCTGGGTGTTGTAGTCTTGTTTTGCTTTCACTGAACTAATTAGACTAACACACCTGAAATCAATGATTTGTAGGTGGAAAGTTCAGGACTGGAGACAGTGTCCGTAATGACCTGGAGTCAGGTGGTCACCTTAATTGCATATGTTTGTTACAATGCTTCCACTTGTCTAAACCTTTGTTTCTGTGCAAAGTTCTCATTACTTTTCTTAGCAGATTACTTGTTGCCTACTCCTTCCCACAGGTCGCTCTGTCGTGCATTAACCACACATTTCTCAATCGTGTGCTGATATATTTAATTAAGACATTCTAAAGTGAGATGTTCTTACCATTATCACTTCTGTTATTAAGGTATAAACTGTGAAATTGATATAAATGAATGCCAGTCGGATCCCTGCCAGAACAACGCCACCTGTAATGATCACGTGGGATTCTACACTTGCACCTGTGTGCCGGGATACCAGGGAGAGCACTGTGAGGTGGACATCGATGAATGTGCGAGCCAGCCCTGCGAGAATGGAGGGTGTTGCCTTGACCGTGTCAATAGGTAAGCCTCACCTCTGAGTGAATTGTCTTTCTTTCGATTCTTTGCTTTATAATAATTAAACATGCAGATCGTATGTCAGAATATCGTTAACAAAGATCTCCTGCAGCAATAGTGTCTGCCTAATGCCATTTACGAAAATATCATCCCATTGGGTGTAGTGTTTCTGTTATTAACTCCGATGGGTGATATTTTTGTAATGATATTTAAGACATGATATTTCTGTCAGACTGTATTTTCGTTATGATATTCTGGAACTATACCTATATATCCTTTTTATATGGTGTCTCTACTACAGCTGTGCTTTGGTTGCACTAAGGACAAAGCCATGATTAAATGCGTTCAGACCAGTGCTTAATTTGAGCCGGTGGTTTCCGTGCTCGGCACCGGCACTTAATTGTGAACACCAGCACCAATGACAATCTGCCACATGGTGGGGCTGTTTGTCTAATATAGAGATAAGCACAACAACAATAATTTATTAATTCAATATACATTAAAAATGACTAATAACTACCACCCAAACCATTACCATAGCTTTGGAAGCCTGGAATAGTCAGAATTGTCACACTAGTAGTAGTGTGATAGTTAGTAGCTGTGCTGGTACTGTCATTGGCAGTGCTGGCAGGGGTAATGGGTAGTGTACACTTTAGTGGCCTCCTCATGAAGGCCTTGACATTTTTTTTTTTTTTTTAACAAACTAAGCACCGGCTCCGACCCTTTTGATGTCAATAACACAGCTTATAGGCCCGGAGTCTCAAGAGAAATTGTGTATTTAGGTTTAGACCTATGTTTCAAGTATATTGCAACATAATTTTGGAATTCCCAGAAATTCCATGCCCACCCCTGGAAAGCTGGGAAGTCACAGCTTCGCAGAGTTACACACATGTGAAAACTTTTATATTTGGGTAGTTGAATGTTTACATTTAAACACAAGCAAGTGCTTAGTAAATGTGCCTTTGCAAATATTAACTTTCTTTTGCTATCACGGGTAAAATATCTTTCCTTGCGGATATTTCTCTTCCGACACATCCCACCAATTTCGGGGTATTTGCTCTACATTCCCACACTGGCTAGGGGTTTACTGATTGTTTTCTCAGGATTAAATCTCCATCCATATCCTGGGTGGCACTGGATTATGAGAATGTTTGTGAATACTCACAAACTCACAAGTTAGTGGTTATTCACGAACATGGCATGCCCTACCCAACTGCACCATCCCCTCACTTCCCTTGGAAGCAGATGTACAGCTTCCAGGGGCAGTACTGCTGTAGTATTAAATGGTCTAATAATGTGGTTTAAGAAAATCAATTTACAAATGAAAACACCACATGCAATTTTACACTTTTAAGCACGCCACTTGTGCATCCGGTATCACATTGGTGCACAAAGATTGTGTTAAAAGTTCAACCTCTTAAAAAGGGGCAGGATGCAGGAGCGTAGCTATCTAGGAGCCATATGTTCAAGCTTATTTTGGTATCGCAAACACCATATTTTGCAAAATCTGAGTGCTTGTAATTGTAAAATAGGTACTTCTTATGTACTCACCCATTTTAGGAGTCTGTAAACTTTTACCGACTCCTAAAATGGGTCTGCAAGTGGCTACCAATTTGTAATTTGGAAGGAGCATATTGTGGGCATCCCTTCCAAACTGGTACCATATGGGACAATGGTTTGCGACCACAATCCCGGTCACAAAACTTGACCATCTCCCATGTTGGGGTGGTAACTTATTCGCGAAAGGGAAGGGGTTAGCATTTGGACCCATTTGGAAGGGGTTCTCAATTGGGGTAAAAAAAATTCAGGGGAAGTTGGCAGTGGCCCAGGAAACCACTGCCAACTCTCAATAAAACTTTTACAAAAACAAAACGTTTTTTTAGAAGCAGCCCCATTAAAACCAGAGACATGGTGGTCTGCTAACCCGTGCAGGCCACCAACCCTGTGATTGTGGCCAATCGAATTGAGTCACAATTTGCGACCTACCTAATGAATAGGCAGGTCGGATTGCGACTCCATACGAATCCTTATTTTACAAACCAACCTATTTGCACATTGGTCAATTCACAAAATAAGTATCTGCAGGTTGGGGCCACTTTCTGCAACTAGAACCCTAGTACACCTGGCCCTATATTTATACCTGTATAAAGCACATCACCAGTCAAGGTGTTTGGAAAATAAGCATTGCACTATAGCTAGTGGTGAGCGGAACTCCCGGAATCACTCAGTGGGATTCCGCTCAGTTACATAAAAACTCTGCGAGATTCCACGGAGTTCCTCCAATGGCTGGAGAAAATGCACATTGCGCTGCTCGCAGGAGCGTTGTTCGAGTATTCTGCGCGGAAAAATCAGTGCGAATGGCAACATGCGGTGCGCAAGAGCACAAGCCATTCGAGTTGATTTTGCTGCCTCTCGAGTAGGAAGGCAGCCCTCTGACCACAACCACTTGTGACTGCCCAATTGAGACAATCGCTCCGGAAGGCTTCCTAGCAACTAGAAATTGCACAAGGGGGTGCCAAATCTTTCTCGCGCTCGCCAGCTCACTTGCCGGAACCTTGCATTGTTCCAGTTGTTATCACGTTGCTCGAAGAGGAAAAAAATTCTGCCATGCGCTGATTGGCAGAATTTGGCCTGAACTCCGCATTAAAAGAGTAACGAAGAGTCACCAAATTCCTCCAATTCCTCAAGCAAAATTTAAAATTCTGCCTGGGCCTAATTATATCTCTCGACTGTGCTTCCAGGAAAGACAACCAAAAGAGGCTCCACTTCTTTCTCTCCTGTGAAGCGCTTAGAAAAAATCTTCATGGGGATAAAGCACCATCCTTATCTTTATTGTGCCTTTATTGTATTACAAATCTGACACTCGCTCATACGTAAGGTAAATATTGAATCAAATAAATGGAAAATTGCTATTATGAAGAAGTTAAACATAACGTGTATTTGTAAAGTGCACTTTCACTCAGAAGGGTGTTTAGATGCTGTGCTGAATAACAGATGTTTATTGTTACCCAACTCAATGGCACTTATTTTATCAACATCAGAAGGATGAAAGACTGGGTGACCCGCTGGGATTTGAACCTGTGTCCATGAGGTCAAACACAGGCCCCTACAATGGATCCATTACTCAACTAAGCCACCAGACCCAGCTTTACACCAAACACCAATTACACACCAACATGACTACCTTAGACGAGCTTCAAGAGGCATTTTTTGGGAACTGTTTTCCACTTGATCACATTTTAGATCCTGCAGACATAACAAATGCAATCTATTGTGGCCAAGTTGTAGGTTTTGAAACCACTAGACCATAATTCCAATCCTGGCCTCATCACTTGACCAAGGTAAGCGAGTTATCTTAGATAAGGCACTTGTTCCCCCAACTCTTCCAAATGAATGCTATTCACAGAATGTTGATTCCACACCCGGTGACAGCCTTTCATGTGGAACAGTTTCCTGCAATCTGTATTTTTCCTGGATCAGAGAAGGCGCTTTCTTCTTTACCTTCCTGTCTAACCTCTTTCTTTCTCCTTCCCAACTACTTTCCTTTCTTCGTCTCCTTTTCACTCTTCCAGTCAAGACCAGATGGTTCAACCCCTTCTCCCTCAACTATGTTTTTTTCTTTACCCCTTTTATCTATAACATTTTACTCTACCCTATCCATACCCTAATACCACTACCCTAGCTCTTATTCCTAAATACCTCTAGTAATGCGTTCACTTTAGTAGTTGCACTCCGGTGTGTTTGATTGTTCCTTTACCCTTGCCTATGCTCTTCTACCTCTTCCATAATATGTCCTAATTTTCCTACCCATGTTTAAAATCTCATCCTTCTACCGCTGTGTTAGTGCTTCGACCGCTGCCTTCAACCTAATGCTTCTGCTTCTACTTCTACTGCTCCCTATACCCCTAACTATACACTAGTAATCTAGCCCTTCCTATCTCATGGTACCTCTCCTCCATCTGATACCAACACCTCTCTCCTGCACATCTACAAGTACCTATACCATAGCACCTCTCCTCCATCTCATCTCAATAGCTCTCTCCTGCACCTCTACAAGTACCTATACCACAGCACCTCTCTTCCATCTAATCCCAGTACCTCTCCCTTGTACCTCTACAATTACCTATGCCATACTACTTTGCACATTTAAAACTAAGGACAATTTGTTCAAACACAAAGACAAAATTAATGTTATCTGGTCATTAGCGACTTTTTTCTCAAAGAGGAGTTAGTACCCAAGACAAAGAACCTGTCTGTTCCTATATTAACTCGTGATAAAGCATGCATTCCCATTTCTGATTGGGGTGTACGTAGTCATATAAGTATATCTTCATTTATGATACAATATTCATTGTGAATGGGAAACTTTTAAACCAAAATGTGAATGATGTCTGTCGATATTTGCAGGGGCGGCTCCTCCATTAGGGCAGAGAAGCGTCGCCCCACTGCTTTCTCCCAGTGCGAGAAGCAGAAACATAAAATGATCAAACTACCATTTTATGTTTCTGCTTCTCGCACTGCGAGAAAGCAGAAGGGTTTGGTTGGGGCGGGCAGGGGAGGAGTGGCTAGCCCAATGCTGCGGGCCCTGACTGTTTGGTCGTTCCTCTAGGGCCGACCAAACCAGTCATGCACACTCTCCCTTTTCTCCATGTAGGCTGCATGCAGCCTACATGGAGAAAATGGCCTCTCCATAGGCGCCTGGCTGGGCGCTGTCCCCACCATTGCACCATTGCAGCGTTGTGATTGGCTTAGGGAGGGGGAGGGAGGCTGCCTGCTTCCTGTTCCATTGGACCCGGCCAGGAGCTGAGACGGCGCGAGACTCGGTAAGGTAAGTTTTTTTTTTTTTTAAATTAAATCCCCCCCTATTCCTCCCTTGCGCGAACCCCCGCGCAACCCTTCCATTCGCCCACCCCCCACCCGCGAGTCATGCCGGACGCGACTGGATATTTGCCTCACTTTTATCAGATGTATGCACAATTTACTCCATTAATGGGTACTGTATATATCACTTTTGCAGGTCACGATTGCTACATCTGGAGTAATTTTGCATACCTGATGATTTTTATATATTGTGTTTCTTTTTCAGATTGAAATTAAGGAATTACCTTTTCTCAAATCAGATTGAGACCATTGTGTCGTATTTGTAGCTTTTATTATCTGTCTACACATAGCATCCAAACACTGTTGACATTGTCACACATGTCATGTGAGTAGGGTATCACCCCTATGATGAAGCATGACACCAATGGCCCTTTTGGTGTGTGAGGGGTATTTAAGAAACACGATGTGCTTCCCACCAATGTAGGAAACACACTTGACCCATGATCAGACATCATCCATCGCAATCCCCCTTGGGTGGATCCTTTTGTTTATAAGTAATTGTAAGGGGAGGTCGAATCCACCCCAGGTGTTTGTGTAGGACACCTACTCTCCACTCCCTCCTTTGGTATTTACTGTATGCACAATATGCACTAGCATATGTAAATTTTTTAAATGATAAAAGAAATGTACAAAGATTGTCACTAATTCCTTAATTCATGTAGATTTATTCATGAATGAATTTCTTTTCAAGAAATCCATTTACACGTTTTGTATAAAAACATATTGACGCGTTATTGAATATGCACATTTGTGTTCTGCGTAGATAACCCTAGACACAGAAAGGGTCGATTTAGAGCCTGACAGCGGGTTACTCCTTCACAAACTACACGGATATTTCGTCTGCATTATTACAAGTGCATTATATCCGCTGCCGCTTCTAATGCGGTGGCCGGGATGACAGTCATGTTGTGCCGGAGTAACCTGTTCGCCAAACTCTAAATCAGACGCAAAGTCTTGCCAAGTTCACTAGCTGCGAGGACCACCGAGTGTTTGGCCAGGACACAGATTAGTCTATCATAGATCAGTCTGCCTTAGATCAGTCTGCCATACATCAGACATAGATCAGTCTGCTATAGATCAGTTAGTCAGAGATCAGTCTGCCATAGATTAGTCTGTCATAGATCAGTCTGCTATAGATCAGTCATAGATCAGTTTGTCTTAGATCAGTCTGCCATAGATCAGTCATATATCAGTCTATCATAGATCATCATAGATAGTCTGCCATAGATCAGTCAGTCATAGATCAGTCTATCTTAGATCAGTCTGCCATAGATCAGTCTGTCATAGATCAGTCTGTCATAGATAAGTCTGCCATACATCAGACATAGATCAGTCTGCTATAGATCAGTCAGTCAGAGATCAGTCTGCCATAGATTAGTCTGTCTTAGATCAGTCTGCTATAGATCAGTCATAGATCAGTTTGTCTTAGATCAGTCTGCCATAGATCAGTCATATATCAGTCTATCATAGATCATCATAGATAGTCTACCATAGATCAGTCAGTCATAGATCAGTCTATCTTAGATCAGTCTGCCATAGATCAGTCTGTCATAGATCAGTCTGTCATAGATCAGTCTGCCATAGATCAGTCAGTCATAGATCAGTCTGTCTTGCGGCGGGTGCATTTCCTATTAAGTGTTGTTGGTGTATTTCAGATACGAGTGTGACTGCTGTGACACCGGCTTCACCGGAGACCACTGTGAGCTTGACATACCGGAATGTGCCTCTGACCCCTGCCTGAACAACGCCACCTGCCTGGAAGGAGTCAAGAACTACAGCTGTGCCTGCTGGCCAGGTCAGAAACGTATTTATGTATCCTCCCTGAAGGCAGAGCGAGGGATTGCATCCTTAAACACACCCTTATATCATTGATGAGTGACCCGAACTACAAAGAAGTGTGTCTATGCTGTTGGGTCCTTTCATAGAGCTGTGTGCCACCAGCTGAGGTCACCTGAGTGTGCATGGGGGAAGCAAGAGACATGGAACAGAGGGGGGAAGGATAAGGCAGGGTTCTCCAAAGTCGGTCCTGGAGGGCAGGATCCATACCAGATTTTTAGGATAACTGCATTTATCTAAATGGAGATATTTAAAAATCTGGCATGGATCCGGCCCACCAGGACCGACTTCAGAGAGCCCTGGGATAGGGAAAAAGGGAGGAGGAAAAGAAGGAAAGAATAAAGGAGGAGCCTTGTGGTGGGAGTCACCTTCTTGTCCAGATTCAAGAAGGGGTGAATTGGACATCATCCTTGGAGGTTGCTAATGTGCAATGCTTAATTTGAGCCGGTGTTTCGGGTGCTCGGCATGGCACTTAATTGCCTGCTCCGGCACTTATTTGCCGGTACTGCACTTATGACATCTGCCACATGGTGGCGATGTTTGTGTAATTTAAAGATGAGCAGAAAAACAGTTGTTTGTTAATTCAATATACATTAAAAACAACTACCTGCCACCCAAGCCATTCTTGAAGCTTTGGAGGCCTTGAACAGTCTGAATTGTCACACTTGTAGCAGTGTAATGGTTAGCAGTTGTGTAAGTACAGTGGCAATGCGTGGTGCAAACTGCGGTGGCCTCCTGACGAGGGCTCTGGCACTTATTGTTTTTACAAATCAAGCACTGCTAATGTGAGTGCCCTTAAGATAGGACAAGTTGTGCTGTGTTTCTCATGCATTGTTGTGAAAACTACGAGTGCTAACCACAGGTCACAAGGTACTCCCATGTAAATTTTCACTTGAAAAACATGACCTTCACGACCTTTTTAGTTGTTTCAACATTGCAAGGAAAGTTATCTCAAAGGTATCTTGCGAGAACAAACCACATCCGTGATCAGCGCAAACCAGCACATGGGGAATCTATACGAGAGTCTAAATGTAGGAAAAGCAAGAAAGTCCCCAAAATACTAGTAGGCCAATAATTGTGATCCACACAAGCCTTCACACGTGGTAATAAAAACTTTAACACCCCTCAAAAAGATACCCAACTTTATTGGACATGTAAAAGGTATATTTTTTGTAATGTCTCTAATAATTGAAATTCTTTTTATTAGCCTTTTCAAGAACTATTCCCTTAGTAATCAAGTTCTGGCCAGAAATTAGTTTTCAGAGAGCAGCCACCTCCTCTCGCATGACCTCCCGTCCCTTTAGAAGAAGCCTCCCGCAGACCGGCTGCAACTTTCTTAAAATAAGTGTAGAGTTGATCATGCGTGCACTATGCATTGTACTAAGAAGATGATGGCTGGCCCACAAACCTCACTTAGGTGTAGCCATGGGTAGTCTGTGCTACCTCTGCCTGTACCTACGGATACCTGCCACCAGTGCTTAATTTGAGGCGGTGGTTTCCAGTGCTCAGCACTGGGACTTCATTGTGAACACCAGCACTATGACAATCTGCCACATGGTGATGCTGTCTGTGTAATTTAGAGATGAGCAGAATAACAACTGTTTATTAATTCAATATTCATTAAAAACGATTAATTCCTGACACCCAAGCCATTCTTATAGCTTTGGGGGCCCTGGAATAGTCAGAATAATCACACTTGTAGGAGTGTTATGGTTGGGAGTTGATAGGTATTGTCATTGGCAGCGCTGGCAAGGTAATGGGTGGTTAAAGCTGCAGTGTCCTACTGGTGAGGGCCCTGGCACATATTTTATTACAAATTAAGCACTGTCTGCCACTGCCCTTAATACCTCTTCTCTTGAGGAGGGCTTTACTGCATTTATTTTAGCATTTCCCCCTCCTGGTCCTTCACCTGCCCATCATCAGCAGGGCAAGAGTCTACCTGTATTGAATATGAGTGAAGCTTGTCAAATACATATTCCCTACACATAACTCAAAACAATTGCCATGACGGATGAGGAGGAATGTGAGAGTAGTGTAGAGCGCAAACGGAAGGGGAGCAGCCCAGGGTCCACTGGGTGGTGGTGCATAGCAGAGCAGAGTCTAAGCGCCAGCACAGGGCCCAAGAGAGAAGTGATACCAAAGGGGATGATGGACGGAGCGTTAAGATCAGTTGACTGGGGGTGAGTGCTTGCAATGTTCAACACTCCGTCCATCATCCCCTTTGGTTTTGCTATGTTCGCCCTAAGTTGGCAGGGTATGCCCAGACGTGGGTCCCTTGCTCCCTTTGCCACTGGATTCAAGATAGCCTGGCTGATGACGGCTGTAAGCCAGAAACCGGTCCCAGGATGCTTGTTTCTGGTCCAGGGAAGACATGGCTTGGCAGTTCGGGCTGGACTGTTCCCATGAGGCACAGGGTCAGACTGATTTGCATATGGCCATGTCTGAACTGGGGTGGCGGAGTGAGCTAAAGAATGATGATGGATTAAACCCAGATCAGTTGACTGGGGGTGAGTGCTTGCAATGTTCAACACTCCGTCCATCATCCCCTTTGGTTTTGCTATGTTCGCCCTAAGTTGGCAGGGTATGCCCAGACGTGGGTCCCTTGCTCACTTTGCCACTGGATTCAAGATAGCCTGGCTGATGACGGCTGTAAGCCAGAAACCGGTCCCAGGATGCTTGTTTCCGGTCCAGGGAAGACATGGCTTGGCAGTTCGGGCTGGACTGTTCCCATGAGGCACAGGGTCAGACTGATTTGCATATGGCCATGTCTGAACTGGGGTGGCGGAGTGAGCTAAAGAATGATGATGGATTAAACCCAGATCAGTTGACTGGGGGTGAGTGCTTGCAATGTTCAACACTCCGTCCATCATCCCCTTTGGTTTTGACAAGAGAGAAGTAGCACAGGGTCCAGTGGTCATTTTACAGGGTAGAATGTGAGGATCAACTCATGGTTAAGGGGGTGAACGGTGCAGAATCCAAGGGTGCAAGCGTAGGGCTCAGGGTGAAGCTGCACAGTGTTCAAGGGAGGAGCATCCCCAGTGCTTAATTTCAGTGGGTGATAGCAGGTGGGGTACCCCGGTTGCATTTTTGGGGACAAGAACGTATTTTAACTCATCAGACTTCGACCCAGAGCAAGACAGAGAATAACACAAAATGAGAAAGAAGGAGGAAGAGAGAGACAGGAAAACAGAGGCAACAGAGAAAGTAAGGATGGGAAAGAACTTGCAAGTGTGAGATAGACGGGCAGGCAGTGCCTGGTGGTGGATGAAAGGCGCTTGAGGTGGAATCAAGCCTTCCCCTCCTTGATATACAGCGCTGGCAGTGGGCTTCTGAGCAGAACTTTATGCTCCAGCACTTACTCCTTTACAAATTAAGCACTCACAGCGGTGAGCCTGGGACAGCAGAAGAGGGTCCGAGAGCAAGGAAGGGCTCTGGCTCCAGGGTGGAGAAGTGCATGGTCCAGGGGGAAGGAGGAAGGCAGGGTCCAGAGTCTGGGAGAGCTACAGAGGGTCCAAGAGGAAGGGGGGACTCTGGGCCCAGGGTGGAGGAGAAGTGCATGTTCCTGGGGGAAGGGGTCCAGGGTGGAGGAGAAGTGCATGGTCTGAGGGAAGAAGGAAGGCAGGGTCCAGAGTCTGGGTGAGCAGCAGAGGGTCCAAGAGGAAGAGGGGGCACTTAGGGTCCACGGTGGAGAAGAGCTTGGTCCCGGGGGAAGGAGGAAGGCAGGGTCCAGAGTCTAAAAGAGAAGAAGACAGTCCAAGAAGAAGGAGGGGCACTGGGTCCAGGGTGGAATGAAAGCGCATGGTCCCGGGGGAAGGAGGAAGGCAGGGTCCAGAGTCTGAGAGAGTGCCAGAAGATCCAAGAGGAAGGGGGGCTCTGGGTCCATGGTGGAGAAGTGCTTGGTCCTGGGGGAAGGAGGAAGGCAGGGTCCAGAGTCTGGGAGAGCAGCAGAGGGTCCAAGAGGAAGGGGGGGCTCTGGGTCCATGGTGGAGAAGTGCTTGGTCCTGGGGGAAGGAGGAAGGCAGGGTCCAGAGTCTGAGAGGGCGCCAGAAGGTCCAAGAGGAAGGGGGGGCTCTGGGTCCATGGTGGAGAAGTACTTGGTCCTGGGGGAAGGAGGAAGGCAGGGTCCAGAGTCTGAGAGAGCGCCAGAAGGTCCAAGAGGAAGGGGGGGCTCTGGGTCCATGGTGGAGAAGTGCTTGGTCCTGGGGGAAGGAGGAAGGAGGAAGGCAGGGTCCAGAGTCTGGGAGAGCAGCAGAGCGTCCAAGAGGAAGGGGGGGCTCTGGGTCCAGGGTGGAATGAAAGCGCATGGTCCCGGGGGAAGGAGGAAGGCAGGGTCCAGAGTCTGTGAGAGCAGCAGAGGGTCTAAGAGGAAGGGGGGGCTCTGGGTCCATGGTGGAGAAGTGCTTGGTCCTGGGGGAAGGAGGAAGGCAGAGCCCAGAGTCTGTGAGAGCAGCAGAGCGTCCAAGAGGAAGGAGGTGCTCTGGGTCCAGAGTGGAGAAGTGCATGGCGTTAAGGTAAGCAGGTCGCAGGGTCCTGTGGAAGGAGCAATGGAGGGTCCCGAGGAAGCAGTGCCTTGTCCATGTGGAAAGGCGCAGAGCAGGGCCCTGAAGGACCAGCACAGTGTCCGGCAGGAACAGCTCGGTTTGGGGTGGGTAAAACATGATGTTCAGGGTTGGGGACCTGAAAGAGCAGTGAACCATCCTAGGTGGTGCAGTGAGCCATTCGACCACTGTATTACATTGTTGCATATTACATCCTCGGGCCGGGCTCGGATCTGAGGGGATAAATAAAGGCGCCGACGTCGCTCGAGTAGTGCATGTAACAGCCCAACTGTGTCCAGTGTCTTACCTCTAGTGCTGACATCCGGGAGGCCTGGGCACCGGGAATACTGCGGGGGTCTTCCCAACTTCCCATGCTACAGGTGGGAGAGCAGCCTCAGATCCATAAGGGGGGAACCTGCTTTGTTAGGGAGTGTACTTAGCAGGCAGCAGAGGTCAAATGCTCCACTCCTTGAACAGCCGGTGCTCAGTGCAGCAGCCTCTCCAAACAACATATGCAGCACGACCATTAGCCGAGCAGGCTTCCTTCTGTGACAGAATAGTTAAGGACTGCACCACCAGTGCAAGCAGCCTATGGCGCTCCTGCAGACTCTGAAGGGAGTAAAGAGGGGTAGAGGGTGGGGCAGGCAATGAGATGGGAAAAAGAGAGCGGAATGTAAGACAGGAGACCCAAAGGGCAGCAGGGGAAGGAACAGGACCTAGGTAAGGAGGCGGTTAGAGATTACAGAACTCAAGGAAGCTGCAGAGCAACCTGGACTGTGCACTGGTGTTTACTGGACACCTGTCCAACACGTGCCATCACTACTGGCCAGAGTAACACCTGCATTTCCACCATTAAACACCGGTCTGACTACCACTGCAGTAGGTCAAGAGTCTTTTGCATAAGGGTGATCGCTGCATCACACATTGTATTAAATAGATGCTTAGCTATCAAGACATTTCAGTGGAAGCACATCCTTCGGCAGTGTAATGAAATGTGATGGGATGTTATTATGTCTGTGATGAACCCACCAACTTCTGCCTACTGAGAGGTCCATTTCTTTAAAGGATATGCTCCTATTGTTTCTGTCTAGTGATGCTAAAAAACCACTACCCTAAAATGTAAAAAAAACAAAAAACTGTGACTAATTTGTATTGTGTTCTTGTGTTGTGTCTCCTCCAGGCTATACAGGGTACCACTGTGCAATAGACAGAGATGAGTGTGCCGATGACCCATGCAAGAATGGAGCGCTCTGCTTCGAACGTTCAAATCAAACAAATTATGGACTTCTACCTGAACTCCCGGCAGAGTTCAGTTACCTGGGAGCTGAGGGCTACATCTGTCAGTGCCTGCTAGGATTCACAGGTACTGCCAAGAGCAAGGGGTATCTATTATTTGAACTCTTCAGAGACACGCTGGGCTGTTGGATGTGTGCAAGCCCTGGCACTCTTTACCAAAGTCACAAAGCAATCCAGCACCAAACCAACCAAAAATCCCAAAGTCTGGAAACAGGAGAGTTTTATACAGATGTTGTCCTAGATCTTCCTAAGAAAATAAAAAACAAATGGTTTGAGGATTATTCCTTGCCAGAGTGTCCAAGGAAATGAGCACTTCTGCCATGCTCTAAAAATCAAGGGAGGCATCCAACAGAAACCTACAACTTCCCCTACACTCTAGTCTGAACCTCAAAGAGACACAGTCCAAGATGCTTTCATGGGGGAAGTTTGCACAATTTTTCTTTCTCTGCTTCAACCATTTAAGGTCATTGTGCATTGCTTTCATAGTTAAAAGAGATTTATTTTGCTATAGATGCTAGTCTTTATTTACATTAATTGAATCTAGTAATTGAGTTTCTGTTTACAAACATAAGTTATACTAAATGAATTCTTGGTGAACCATTGTCCAATATAGTAACAAGTCAAGATAAGTCTCAAGGGAAACTGGGAAAAGGATGGAGAGACAGAGGGAAACAAATGAGGCGACTCTTTGTCGCCCATCAGGAAACCTCAGTTGGAAATATGTAGGGTGTGGGGAACCCAGCCAGAGCAGTATACTGATGACAAAAACAGTATAACTTAGGGAGCGTTAGACACAAAATATTGCACCCAAATATTACACATTGAACCCTCAGGCTTACCAGCTTGTGTCGGGTTCCAGGAAGCAGGCAGCCCCCCAGAAGACTTGGATACATTCTAAGGAACCCAAGA
This sequence comes from Calotriton arnoldi, assembly GCA_963921515.1. Taxonomy (NCBI): domain Eukaryota; kingdom Metazoa; phylum Chordata; class Amphibia; order Caudata; family Salamandridae; genus Calotriton; species Calotriton arnoldi. The sequence continues at coordinate 810,791 of CAWUFW010001240.1, forward strand.
TGGAGAAAACCTGAAATAAGGAGCCAAAACAGCAGAACACCTCATATATGACACACAAGCCTAGCATAGACTAACAGAGGGAAAACGGAGGGGAACCGAAGAGGGGGAAAAAATAACAAAGTGTAGGGGATACAGAAACGGGTATGAAGGAGGTCAGAAACATCAAGCGAAGGGGACTGAGAAACAAGTGTGCCCTGATCCTGAAAATCACTATTGTCCCAGCTGAGAGAAAGTTCATTTCAATCAGGTACAGTGTCAGGCTATCTATAAACTTGGTTTTATTTACACTCTTAAAAATGGTATCCTTCAATTCATAAATTGAGAGCTACCGACCATTGCCAGTGAACCGAATTCTGATTTCATTGCCCACACTCCTAGATAATATATCTTTTCCTTCACAAAACCTTTTTACATTTCCTTGTGTTTTTCTTCTGTTTTAAACAGCACCTATTCAGCCAGTTCTTTAAGAATGAAAAATGGATTTACTCGCACTGAGTTGATTCAGGCACAAACTTTCTTTGAGGAATTCATGATTTTCGTATGTGGATTATATTTATGAACAGCAACTACTTCGTCATGACAGAATATTTTTATATTTTTAAAGGTGAAAATTGCTCAGTTAACATTGACGAATGCGAGTCCCAACCGTGCCAAAATGGGGGGCGCTGTGAAGATGCAATCAACAAATATCTCTGTCATTGTGCCCTGGGATACGCAGGTTCGTTGCTATAAATGACTCCAGATAAATGTATTTTTGCGCAATAACATTGCAGAACGTATTCTCTTGATTTTTCCTTGAACACCAACACAAACTATTCCTGCTGCGCACATTGTTGTTGTGACTGATAAAACCCGGATAAATGCATTGCAAATCAATGTCTTGCATGGATGTGAATCGGGGGTTTTCTCTGCCCGAACCTTTGCATCTCCTGGCGCTAGTGAGGCCGCCGCACTCTGGTGCATATTTACAATAAACTGGTAACGCCGTGCTCTGACAGTTTTAAAATGCAGGGGTGCGCCGTATATACAAAAATACGGCACACCCCTGCTTACCCCTAGCGCTGGCGCTAAAGAAGCTGCCTAGCACCAGGGCAGGCACTCTAGTGCCATTTTCCTAGGATGCCTGTGCTGCAGGGGCAATTGATTTTGTGCAGGAAGGGACACCTTCCTGCGCATAAACAATCTTAACAGGCGATTTGCTCTATCCACGTGTGCTGCATAATGCAGCACACGTGGAAAGAGCAAAATACGAGGAGAAATAAAACATTTCTTATCTTATCGCCTGTTTAAGAATAGGTGTTACCTGGTCTTATTTATGGCGCTGCCCCATACCTTGTAAAATATGGAGCAGCGTCATTATTTACAAGGTGGCGTTAAGCCACAAAAAGTGGCTTAATGCCCCCTTATAAATAAGGCGGAGGAGTTAAAGCCACCAGAATGTCAAAATAAGTGACGTTCTGGTGATGTTAACTCCTTGTACATATGCCCCTCTTTGTCATTACCACACTGTTTCCTTTCCAGTTTTAATGCATTCTGGGAATTGTATTAGTGGTTTGTTTCAATTGAACAAACAACTAAAAATCCCTCATTTCCTGCACCCCACAGGTTATCCAAAAATATTAAATCTCTGCGAAAACACTTTGTGTGAGGGGATTAACCAATTAAATAATCTGTTTTAAAGTGGATATATCTTGATGTTTAAAAGCAAGAAGATTTTGGACTAGGTGCTTAGCCATTATAAATAAAAATAAGAGACACCTCACATAAGCTACCACCATGAGCTACCACCATGAGCCTATTAGGTTACAATCCCAAATTGCTTCTCATTTCATCATAGGCAGAGTTCCTTGTTGCAAGGAAAGAAACGAGGAAAAAAACAAAGAAAAACCCCAACAGGCACTGTCCCCTGACAACACCTTTTTTAAAACACTGGGGAAGGAGGGCAAATGCATACACAGTCCTTGAGTGTCACCCTGCAATCTACTGTGTCAGGCCCTCAGAGACAATGGAGTGCTCAATTACACTCAGTCAATCAGCTAAAAATGTGCACAGTGACTTGTCCAATAAGGTTCAATAATCCAGGCCCTGGAACATGGTTAAAAACAAAGTCACATATTCTGATCAGTAATGATGGGTGTCCAACATGTTTCACTGCCAGTGAAAAGAAAGGCACAGTCATCAGGGCTAGATGGCCATTGGATCACCCGGTCAATGCACCGCACCAAGATTCCACCGGGTGGGTACATACCAAGGGACACTGGATTCAGGACTCTTGTGTATTCGCACTGTTTTTGCCACCTGCGGTGCCGGAGGCTCCTCTATGCTGGGGAGTTCCAAGAGTCCCCTAGGTAGGTACATACCAATGGACAGTAAAGTCAATATTTCCAAAAGTGCATCAAAGTGAAAAAAAAAAAAAGAATGTGACAGGAATAAATGGGGAGCAATGGAGGAGCGTGTGAGGGTAGCATCAATGGAAGGGATTTAGGGCAGCAATGGAGGAGCTGGGGGTACAAAAATAAAAAAGTAGAAAAAATCGAGATGGGGAGGGGTGGGGAAGACATAGATGAGCTAGTAGGATGAGAGCAAACACAGAGAGCGTGAGACGTGGAAGAGCGAGGCGATAAGCGGGAAGCAACATGCGCACATGAGGGAGAGAGCATCAAAACATAGAAATAATCAAATGTAGTTCCATGGATGTAAGCAGTGGAAGGATATAAATCATCCAGTCAAATGATGGTAAAGAAGCAGGGGAGGGACAAGCACTTTAAGAGGAGGGAAAGCCATCAAATAAAAGGCAAACACATGAGATTGAAAAGACAGCCAGTCAATGGTAAGCTATGGACTGACCCAAAGCCCACTGTAGGTATTTGTATTGCTCCACATCAGCTAAAAGCTGTCTGTAGGTGAGACCTAGAACATAATAATTGGTTGACCAGAAATGAATATTTACACTGTCGTTTGTCCAAATCACAATCAGGTATCTTAACTGTTAATATGAATTTGATGGTGTACGTTTCGGCCCCAGAAATACAAATGACGAGGGCCATGATCAGGTCTGCTATGGGTTCTCTGGTATGATAGAAGGCAGGCGTGCCCAACACCCATTGGGGTAAAAGGGCTTTAGCCCGGGATGCTGCTCATGGCTGAGGTTGGGAGGCCTCAAGGTCAGCCTCATCCAAAGTGCTTTTCTGGCCTTTCAAAAGCCATTACCGGCTTATGAGGCTTTGTTTTGCTTTTACTGACCGGGCCCTTTACAGTCCCCGATCTCATACCGTCTATTCGGTTCCCTTGTAAGGTAACTATCAAGGTTTCTTGAAGTGTCTGGGGAAAGAACAGCAGGGGTCATGGTCCCTGTTAGAACTCCCCATTTAATTTACACATACATAGTATGGGTCCCCTGACACACTCTACAACAAGACAAAGATGGCAAAATGTAATCAGAATCTAATCAAGATAGGGACAGAATAAACATGAGAAGGATTTTGCCTTCCAAAGTAAAAAGATGTGTATAAAATTAATATCTAAATCCTAAAATTGGTTTTACTTTTAGTGCTTTGCAGTCATTCACAATACGAGGCTCTATTTAAACAGAAACTGAAAGCTAGAAAAGTTGTATTCTTACATTAGGGGCAGATTTATCAACACTTTGAGGGATGCAAAGTCACAGAAATGATGCAAAGTGTTCATAAACTATATAGTTTCCAACGAAAAACTTTGTTTGTGTTGGAAAGTGGTTTAAAAAGTAGCACAAATAGAGCTATGCACTAATTTGCACCAAGGGAGCGTTCCCATGCTACCACCAATGGTTTTTACACAAAGCCCTATGCAGTAGGAAGCCTGAAAGTGTGCCAGTGCTTTGGAAGAGAACAGCAGGGCCGTATCTTAATTTGATTGCTGCACAGCCTTACATAAAATATTAATAAATCTACACATTACTTTTCAGTGCACAACTTATTTTCGCTAGAGAGATCTCTAAATGTAACAATCATTACTTTGCTTTAGGTTGTGTCAAAGGGTAACACAAATGTTAAGGTGCTGAGGTCAGCAAACCACCATGTCTGTGAGTACTTTCTAATAAAACAATCTTTTTTTTCGTTTTTATGCAGCCCATTTGCCTTAAAGGAAAAGGAGATGTGATTAAAAAGAAAAACAATTAACTTTTAAGTTTTATTTTTCAAGAGTAGCCCATGGGACTACTGCCTGTTTTTTTATTTATTTTTTAACATTCTCAAAGGGGAAGGGGTCTCTAGGGGACTCCTTTTTCCTTTGCAAATGGGTTACTACCACTTTAAACTGGTGGTAAAGTATTATTGTTTTTCGACCGGAATTCGGTCACAAAACAGTAATACATAACATACCGATTCGGTATCTGGAAGAGATGCCCAAAGCACGCCCCTTCCAAATACTGCATCGCAAATGCAAATTACAATTCGGTAACGAGTTACCAAATCGCATCTTGTACATTGGAAAAAGCATTTTGGGTCACAAATCGGGTTGTTTGCGACCGCAAAAGGCTTTGTACATCTGGCCCCAAGATTTTCCGTCCTGTTCGGAACAACAACAAAAAACCTTTATGTTGTTTATTTGAAGGTCAAGGCAGATCCCTGGAAGATGAGTATCTCATGTATGTGAGAACTGCTTAATGTGAGGTGCTAAAAACAACTATTTTGTTTTCATTTAGTATAGCGCAGACTCCTGGCAGAGTAATTAACAAGCAGTAATACAGGCAAATAATTTGCACTCACTCAATCTCAGGAGGAAGGAAAGGTACGTGAAAAATCGAACCAGTGATTGCTAGGCACTTCCCCCTCCTTCGACATCAGGTATGTTAACCCACTAAGCTCAATATTTGGAGACATGCACACATTTGTGCAGCCTCAAACATAAGAAAGCTGAATGTCATTACGAGCAGACTGAAAACATGCCTTTTGTCAACAATTAAGCAGGAGCAAATTCCTGGACCTGAAATTATAAATATTTCACAAGAACTTGGTTCTGCACCAAAATGAATTGTGGGAGAATTAGCAAAAAGTGTTATCATCTTGAAATAAGTTTGCGAAAAACGGTTCTTATATGCTGCAGACTGGAATCAGTAGAAGGTGCTTTTTATTTTTCAATGCACTTACTCCCATTTCAGCAAAGAGGATGTGGCCCAGCAGCTAGAGCAGTCGACCTTGCAGCTGGGGAACCAGGTTTGAGTCTCGGCGTCAGCTCAACATCCTGTGATACTGGGCAAATCACTTAATCTCCCTGTGCCTAACAAAATTAATGTGTCCGTCTGTAATGCAACTGGTGCTCATGTAAAGTGCTCTGATAACTTCGGGTCGAGTTCGCGCTATATAAAACTAAAAAAAATAAAAATTACACTAGCCTATGAGGTGTCAATTCCACAAAAACACGTTTGTTGTACTCTTATTGAGTGTGTCCACTATGTCTACAAATGACAGTTTATTACGCCATATTGGCTCAGGTAGCTCTGCCCCACTGCTTGAAGTTAGCTCCTCCCCTTCCTAGATATTTATCCACACCCACATGCTTGAAGTGCTAGCCCCCTCCTCCCTGAAGTTCAGGTCTAGTTACGCCCCTGATAGGAGGCCTTGTACCTACCAATGAGGTTAGGACTTTTCTAGTTCCAACTGAGAATGTAGCAAAAAAGTCTGTTTTTAGGTAATCCGTTTTTAGGTCGAGCCTGGGAAGCAGGTGCGCTGCTCTGCGAGGCATGCTGTATTCGAGTATGGACTTGAAGCTCCACCCACTCTCCACCCATATTTTTCATTGGCTAGTGTCATTGTCCTTTGTAAATGCTGGCTTCTGATTCATTTATAGGCTTGTAAGTCCCTCCTTAGTACTACCTTGTCTTCATTTGTAACCTCCCATGAGGACTGGCTCTTTTACTTCTGTTGTTACATTGTATGTCTTATTTAGTCTGTAAGCACTATTTTCTTTAATACGTTTCTCCTACTGCAGGCACGACATGCTTTCCTGCAACATTCAAAGCGCCATGCACGCTTTCACTTTCCAAGCAGCCTCGGACAATGGGGGCCGTTTCTTTGAAATGAAATAGGTCCCACATTTACAAGAGTTTGAGCTATTGGCATTGTAAATGACAATGCCTTTTATTTATGTGCTAATTATCAAAACAGATAAATAAAAGGCTTTGTCGTTTACAATGCCAATAGCTTAAACTCTCGCAAATGCGAGACCTATTGCATTGCAAATGCCTGTTTAAATTACCCCAGGAAGATTTGTAGACCGTGCATGAGGACAACACTTTAAAAGAACCCCACTGGATAAAAGGAGGAAATTCGGAGTTCGCTTTAATTATAATAATTATAACTTTAATTAAAAAAATGAAATAATTTTAATTTACATTTTAATGTAATTTTATACTTTATTTTCCAAACGAAACCAAAACATGTAAAAGTTCAGCCGAATTGTAAGGACCTTTTTCTACAGGGACAGCAGGGCCGGCGCTAGGCATGGGCAGTGTGGGCAGCTGCCCAGGGCCCCGCGGCCTTATAATTACGACGGGGCCCCCCACGAGGCCATCATCCTTTTGAAAATGTACCACTTACAAGTGGGAAGCGTCCTCCCTCGGGGTGTGCAAATGTGGTGCAGCTCAAGGCCAGAGGCGGGCCCCCCTCACCTGGACCCGGCTGCCAGGGGCTGAAGGGTGAAATATGACCCCCGCATCCCTTTCAGCTGCGGCAGACTGGGCAGGGCAGGGTTTGTGGCCGTGATCAGCTTTCCTTTCTCTTATCCTAATCGCCGCATCTGCATGATAATTGCAGATGCTTGAACTGGCGTTAGGTGAGAAGTGAGCCCTGCCCCTGCATGAATGAAACGCAGAGCATCCTGCAGGGCTCACAACAAAAAAATAGAGTGACCTCACGTCACGATGGGCGCTGCTCCTTCCACTGAAGGGAAAGGGAGAAGAGCAGAAAACGGAGTGAGAGGTTATTATTCTTTTCTTTTTTTTTTTGCAACTGTTTTTTTTTTCTTCAAACAAGCATGTTCATCCAAAAGAAGCATAAACAGAGTTAAACATAAATAGTGACTTCAGTTGAATATAAGCGCTTGGTGTTTTTTTATTTTTTATTTTAATGTAATTTACATGAAAAAAAGGAATAATGAAAAATTGGGTCGGTAAAAGAATAGTGGAGATAACATTGAGTTGTTAGGAGGGAAGGAGGGGTGACCCCACATCCATCCTCACCACCCCGAGGGGAGTGCAGCGACCCCTCCAAGATACACCCAAACTATATAACCTGTCAAACCACACACCATTCCTTGTTGTACACATCTGAAAAGGTAGCACTACTCCCCGGCATCATGTTTGTTCACATCTGAAATCCCGAATTGCAGTGTCCTGGGTACATCTAAGGAGGTCTGGTGCTCTCTTTTGCTTTTAATAGAAGTATTGAGGGAGAGGCACGTCTAAAAGGGGTTAGGCAAACAAAAGACAGTAAGAGGTGGGGAGATGACAGAGTACAGCAGAGAGGAGCGAGCTGAACATAAGGGGCAAAACAGATATATAGAACAAGAGGCTTAAGGAAAGGGAGTTGGGGAAGGAGTGATGTGTATGTAATGGCAGAATCAATAAGAGAAGGGAAGAATCTTGGTTAGGTAAAAGGAATAGCATGCAAAGGAGAAATGTAATAGGCTTGGGGGGAGTGGGAGGATGGAAGGGGAGAGAATGTTGTAAAGTAACAAGAGCAGTTGTGTAACACAAAATGATGGGGACCTCGCTGCAGAATGTGATAATAGGGCCCTGACTCTCCCACATTTCACAGATATTTATTGGCCCTGGGCTGAATGGGGGCCCCCTGAAGTGTTGTGGGCCCATCTGTGCTGCAGGGGCCTGCATTGTGTCCTGGCACAAGACGTGAAGCAAGGTAAAAGGCCAGGGAGAAGAGTGATAAATAGCAGCGCACGTAGGGGAGAGGTGGAAGAGGGGCAGATAGAGCGAATTGAGGGTAGAGGTGAGAGAGAGATAAAACATGAAGAGTTGAGCATGGAGGGGAGAGGTGGACATAAAGGGGGGGGGACCAGTGAACAAAGTTAAGGCTGGAGAGTAAGATGAAAGGTGAAAGGCAGTGCTTGGATTGAAGAGGTAAGTATAAAAGAAGCAGAACCATCAGGAGAACTTAAGTGTCATGGAGAGGGCATGGTGAGTGTTGGATGTAAGAGGGCAGGACAACCAAGAGCAGGTAAGAGGCAGGGGGAAGGTAGATTTCAGAGAGGTAGAACCAGTGAGAGAAGGTTAGAGGCTGCAGAGAGATGAGAGGTGAAGGGTTCAGCAGGTAGCTAAGATGTGGGTGTAATAAAGGCAAAATTAGTGAGAAAGGTAAGAGACGGTAGTAGAGATAAAGTGAAGTGTAGAGCATGGAAGGGAGACGTGGATGTAAGAGGCAGAAACAGTGAGACGAGGTGAGAGGCAGGGGGCTCATAGAGGAGAGGTGGATGTAAAGGGGAGAGACCAGCAAAAAAGTTAGGAGGCCAGAGGAAGACATGAGAGGTGAAGGGCAATACATGGATGGGGCATGCAGATGTAAGAGAGGCAGAACAATCAAGAAACCTTACACAGAGAAGAGAAAGGGAATGGTGAGAGGTGGATGTAGAAGGCCAGAATCAGCGAGAAAAGTAAGAGGCAGTGGGAGAGATGAGGCATACAGCATGGAGGAGAAAAGTGGATATAAGAGGGACATAACGAGAAAGAGAAGAAACAAAGCTGGGGATAGCGCAGCGATTGATGTAAAGGGGCAGAATCCACAAAATAAGGTTTGAGGAAGAGACGAGAATAAGAGTAGAGCATGAATGGAAATAGGTGGTGTAAGTGGCAAAATCAGTGGGAAATGATTAGAGTGTTCAGGAGGATGAAAATGTAGTGAAGATGTAAATGGGGCAGAGCCAGTGAAAAAGGTTATAAGGCTGGGGAAGAGATGAGCAGTGAAGGTAGTGTATGGATAAAAGTCATGGCTATAAGAGAGACAGAACCAGCAAGAGTACATAGGCAGAGTGGCAAGAGAGAGAAGTGGATGGAAGAGAGAAAAACACCAAGAGATAGAGGTTGGATGAAGAGCGAGAGAGGAGGGGAAGGTAGATGTTAGATGTGCAGAACCAGCAAGAGAAAGTTAAAGGCTTGGTGAGAGATTAGAGTTGAAGATTAGTTCAGGAAGGTAGAGTTTGATGTAAAAAGGGTAGAATCAGCAAGAGGAGAGAGGGAAGGAGGAAGGGGAGAGGTGTATGTAACGGGGCGGGAGCAGCAAGAGAAGATAAAAGGAAAGGGGAGAAGGAAAAGGCATAGCTGTATTTAGGATGGCATAACAAGCACAGAAGATAAAACTGGGTGGAGAGTTGAGAGGTGAAGAGTAGGGCAGGGAAGAGAGATGGGAATGTAAGAGGGGCAGAATCAGCAAGTGAATATGAGAGGAAAGGTGGAAAGATGAGAGGTAAAGAGTAGAGCATGGAGGTATGAGGGCCAAGATCAATAAAAGAGTGGCAGAACCAGAGAGAAAAGGTAAGAGGCTTGGGGATTGGGAAAAGAAGAGAGGTTAAGAGGAGAGCATGCATAGCGAGGTGGATGTAAGAGGGGCTGAACCAGCAAGAGAAGATAATAGGCTGAGCAAGAGGGGAGGTAAAAAGTAAAACACAGAGGAGAGAGGTGGATGTAAGTGGGCAGAATCAACAAAAAACCTTACGCGGTTGGAGGAGAGGTAAAACAGTCTTTGAACTAGCATGTGCTTCTAAGTACATTGAGACTCCTGCCAAAGTTTGCATAACCTGTCTCTTTATTTTCCAAGTAGAAAATTTGGCTTAGATTTGCGATGTGTGTCATCCTTCACAAAGGTTTGTGATCTTGAACTATCCTCAACATGTCTGTGGAATTACAGCCTGCTCTCTGTGTACTCGTATTCAAATTTGACTTTTTTATTAAATCTAGTTCCCTGTTGGGACCCTTTCCTGCCCATTTCATGAATGGATATCTAAAGGTCACAGCCCCTGCTCTGACCTCCATTTGCAATATTGCCCTTGCCTCGTCATCTGTCCCTACAATGTAGGGAAAAAAAAAACTAATAAGCTGCGTTTGTTCCTCTGCTCAAAAATCCTTCAGCAGGTACGAAGCTTCTCAGCATCTTCTAACAACTCTTTGCTGCCTTTTTCTGAAAAATCCTTGAAAAAGAAGTCAACTCATAAATCTCTTTCATATGAACTAATTTACTTATTGATCACTTGCCAGTTGGATTCTGACCTCTCCATGTGTTGAAAGTAGCATTTCTTGCTGTGTCAGACAGTTTGAGCCTGAATCTTGATGAGGAAGGCAGAGCAGCCTTGATATTACTAAATTATAGTGTCACATTTGTCAGTTTCCCATCCGGTTCTATGGAATCAACTGGAACAACCTGGAATTCAAGGTATTCCCCTGGTGTGGCTTATCTCTATCCTTTCGGAGAGGCCTGGTTTCTAACCAAGAAAATGTTTTGGACTTGCATGCAATCAGTAGCTTTTTAGATAAAGACGAATTCATTAAAACTATATAGCAAAACATCAGACATCTGCATCTTTAAGGGGCCTGGTACCATACACACTGCTCTTTGGTGGCCTGTGGAGCTGGGCCAATCAACCACCATGGTTGCGTTAACAACAACATCTTGGATTTATTTTCCAACGCCTTCTCTCCTTGTCTGGACAAACAGTGTGTTATCTACTTCTACTACATCCATATGCAACACAAAATCCTGCATTTTCACCCCTTTCACTGCCGCAAGACAGTTGTACAGTCAATTATCTTCTCACAACCAGAATACACAAGTGTTTTCTGTCTTAAACTTCCCACCTATTGCATTTGGTACCGTTCAGATCATTAAGAACAGTGATTGGATTCTCATCTGAGGCTGCCCTAGATGCTCTTTCTGCTTTCTGCTGATTCCCGCTACCAAACGATCTATCCATTTGCCACTGTGCAGTGCATAAAAGGGCCCACTCATTCTTCAGCACTGTATTATTCCTTCCATTTATTTCAGAATCCTACACTCAGTAACAGCCACGCTCCTGTCCCATCCTAAAATTAAGAGAGAACATATTGGAGGTAGATCATTCTCCTTTCTAACTGCACAGGACTGGAAATGTCTCAGTCTTGAGCTATGGTGCATCTTAAATCTTCTGGGGGAAAACTTAAAACTGGCCTTTCCATACATTAGTATAGCCTGTACCTTTTCCTTCGAAATCCCTTAGCGCCAGGATTCGCTCTTGGTGTGGTATTTTCATTCATCTCTTTCAATGGAACAATAACTAAAGACATTTGCATTCGCTGCACAATTTGGTGTAATTTAACATAACACCCTGAGGAAAGGGGAAGGTGAAGAAGCCCAAATATCTTGTAAAAGTAGTTTGAAGGCCTATTAGATATCTGCTCCAGTGTGTTTTAAAGTTCCTCATTTGTCACTAACTGTCCAAGAAACTAGAGCCATACATAATACACACTAGTTATGTCCAAAAGAGTATTAAAATACATGTAGCAGGCTGCCGCACAGGGTCTGTCTGGTCATGCTCCCAAAGACAGCCTGATCACTGTCAAGTGCAGAATGACAATGGGGAGGCCTGGGCAAGCACAAGATGGTGTGCGCCTCTTCCCACTATAAATTATTCCAAAACTCAATTAGCGACAGCGAGGCCTGGGGAAATTGCTGCTTTTCAGCAGTACAGTTTGAATTAGCCTTGCTTTGGAGATGAGAAGAAGGGGCAGGATACAGGAAAAGGGGGCTGCAGAGGGGAGCTGACTGAGGAGTGAGTGCCTCATTCCATAGAGTACATCATCACACATGTAGTGATTAGCCAGTCACTGAGCTTAGGTAAGTAGGTGGCCAGTAGTTTTAGGAAGGCAAATCTTGTATTGGTGATTGGAAGGACCAAAAGAGTATGATTAGGTAGCCTGGGCCATGACTGGAGACATTTATGGATGATGGACATGATCGTTCAAGGGTCTTGCATTCAATTATCTCTTTAACCAAGATCCAGTGGATTTACCTGAGGGTCGGTGCAATTTGTTTGTTACTTCTTAGACTAAATTTGAGTCAAGTGACGTGTCTGGAACCTTCGCAATTTGGCAAGTGTCTTCTCAGATATTAAGGACATGTGACTTAAAATGTGACTTAAAATCTTTAAAATTGCAAATCTCAGGGATTATGGGAGATTTATTTTGAAAGTCAAACACCACCTCCCCCAACCTATTCAACATTGCTAGATTTAATTTCCTTGTAAGGGAAAACTGCACTGAGTCGGCTATAATAAATCCCTTTTCTTTTGTTGCTTTAATTTACTACTTGTCTGTTTAGTGTCTGACTCACATTTTAGCTTTTGGCAGTTTTTCCCCTGGATACACATTCTTGTCTCTATTTAGCCATCTCATCTTTATATCTTTGAGTTAGTTCAGCTCTTTTCATCTCTTAAAAATGAAGTTTGAGAGTAGTTAGTGGGTTTAGGCATTCAGTTTGTGGGAATGGTCTAGCTTTTGGTGCTCCTGCCTGCCAATATATTAGCCACAACACCTGTGACCTTGCCAGGTAGGTCGCTCCCCCGCCACACAGCTCCGCCTGTGTTGTCCTGCTCGCTGCTGCTGCTGGTAAGCTCGCCCCTCCGCTGCTGCCTCTGTGCCCGTTTCGCCACTCTGTTCCCCTCGTGCCCCCATTGATCGTGTCCTTTTTGCCTTCTGTTTCCCCTCGTGCCCCCATTGATCGTGTCCTTTTTGCCTTCTGTTTCCCCTCGTGCCCCCATTGATTGTGTCCTTTTTGCCTTCTGTTTCCCCTCGTGCCCCCATTGATCGTGTCCTTTTTGCCTTCTGTTTCCCCTCGTGCCCCCATTTTTGCTGTGCCCAACTTTGCCTCCTGTACCCCCCACCTCTGCGTCCCCTGCGGCCCCGCCCCCTGACTGCCCATTCGCTGCCCCTGCCTCCCGCCTCCCAGCTGCTCCTCCCTCCCAGCTCCCCATATATGGCGGCCGCTGCGCGGTGAGGAGAGCGACCCTTGACCTTGCCAGGTAGGTCGCTCCCCCGCCACACAGCTCAGCCTGTGTTGTCCTGCTCGCTGCTGCTGCTGGTAAGCTCGCCCCTCCGCTGCTGCCTCTGTGCCCGTTTCGCCTCTGTTCCCCTCGTGCCCCCATTGATTGTGTCCTTTTGCCTTCTGTTTCCCCTCGTGCCCCCATTGATTGTGTCCTTTTTGCCTTCTGTTTCCCCTCGTGCCCCCATTGATTGTGTCCTTTTTGCCTTCTGTTTCCCCTCGTGCCCCCATTGATCGTGTCCTTTTTGCCTTCTGTTTCCCCTCGTGCCCCCATTTTTGCTGTGCCCAACTTTGCCTCCTGTACCCCCCACCTCTGCGTCCCCTGCGGCCCCGCCCCCTGACTGCCCATTCGCTGCCCCTGCCTCCCGCCTCCCAGCTGCTCCTCCCTCCCAGCTCCCCATATATGGCGGCCGCTGCGCGGTGAGGAGAGCGACCCTTGACCTTGCCAGGTAGGTCGCTCCCCCGCCACACAGCTCAGCCTGTGTTGTCCTGCTCGCTGCTGCTGCTGGTAAGCTCGCCCCTCCGCTGCTGCCTCTGTGCCCGTTTCGCCTCTGTTCCCCTCGTGCCCCCATTGATTGTGTCCTTTTGCCTTCTGTTTCCCCTCGTGCCCCCATTGATTGTGTCCTTTTTGCCTTCTGTTTCCCCTCGTGCCCCCATTGATTGTGTCCTTTTGCCTTCTGTTTCCCCTCGTGCCCCCATTGATCGTGTCCTTTTTGCCTTCTGTTTCCCCTCGTGCCCCCATTGATCGTGTCCTTTTTGCCTTCTGTTTCCCCTCGTGCCCCCATTGATTGTGTCCTTTTTGCCTTCTGTTTCCCCTCGTGCCCCCATTGATCGTGTCCTTTTTGCCTTCGGTTTCCCCTCGTGCCCCATTGATCGTGTCCTTTTTGCCTTCTGTTTCCCCTCGTGCCCCCATTTTTGCTGTGCCCAACTTTGCCTTCTGTACCCCCCGCCGCTGCGTCCCCTGCGGCCCCGCCCCCCTGACTGCCCATTCGCTGCCCCTGCCTCCCGCCTCCCAGCTGCTCCTCCCTCCCAGCTCCCCATATATGGCGGCCGCTGCGCAGGCGCGCCTAAGGCAAGCCCGTCTGCGCCCGTCCGCGCCTGGACCGCGCCCAGCACCAGAACCCCTGGGCCACGCGCCCCCCGCTCCAGCCTCAAGGACCGACGCCGTTACGATGCCACCACACTCCACGCTCTCAACCCCAGACGGAGACACAACTGCTTCAAGGCCGCCCCAAAACGCACACATGGCCCCTTCACCTGCCGGAACTGCAGCTACACCAGCCTCAGAGCCACCGAAGCGCCCGCCAAGAAGGACCTCAACCACCTCCGATGCATCCTACTGAACACCCGCTCCGCACGCAAACACGCCCGTCGAGCTCTGGGACCTGCTCGACTCATCATCACCAGACGTCGCCTTCCTGACAGAGACCTGGATGAACGACTCCTCCGCACCCGACAACGCCATAGCCATCCCAGACGGCTATAAGATCACCCGCAGAGACCGCATCAACGGAGTAGGAGGAGGAATCGCCATCGTCCACAAGAACTCCATCAGGGTCTCGACCAGCACCAACGACGTTCTCTACACCGCCGAACACATGCACTTCCAGATCCACACGGACCCCAACACCACCCTCAGAGGCACCCTTGTCTACAGACCCCCTGGGCCCCGACCCCAGTTCAGCGACTCCATCGCCGACTTCATCAGCACGCACGCCCTGACTTCTACCGACTACATCCTCCTCGGAGACCTGAACTTTCACCTGGAGAACAACAACGACAGCAACTCCACCACCCTGATCGACAACCTCGCCAACCTCGGACTGAGACAGCTCGTCACAACACCGACACATTCCGACGGCCACACGCTCGACCCCGTCTTCTCCTCAAGCTTCCACGTCTCCTTCAGCCACACCACGGAACTCCTCTGGACCGACCACCGCTGCATCCACTTCACCTTCCAGAAACCCACCACACACCACCGCACCCAACAGATCCCACGCCGCTGCTGGAGCAAAGTCACCGTAGACCAACTACGGGCAAACCTCGCTCTCAGCCCTCCCTCCGACCCATCCAACACCGACGACGCTGCCTGCAACCTCAGACGATGGATAGACGACTGTGCCAACACCCTCGCCCCGCTGAAAAAACTCACCTACAGCGACACCACCAAAAGAGCTAGCTGGTTCACCCCGGAACTCCTAGCTTCCAAGCGTACCTGCCGGAAACTTGAGAAGAAATGGCACAGTGATAAGACACCGGACAGCCACGCAGCCCATAAAGACGCCATCCGTAACCACCACCACCTCATCAGGTCCGCCAAGAGAATCTCCTTCAAAGACCGCCTCGACAACAACGCACACAACAGCAAGGAGCTCTTCAACATCGTGAAGGAACTCTCCAACCCCAGCTCCAACACCAACGACATCCCGCCGTCGCAAGCCCTGTGCGATTCCCTCGCCACCTTCTTCCACCGCAAGATCGCCGACATCCACGACAGCTTCAACACCCAGAGAGCCCCCACCAAGATAGATACACCAGACCCGCCGCACACCATCGACCATGACCCCTTGCCAGCCTGGGCCAGCGTGAACATCGATGACACCATCAAGACCATGGGCACAATACACTCCGGCTCCCCGTCAGACCCTTTCCCGCACCACATCTTCAACAAAGCCAGCAGCTCCATCGCACCCCACCTGTGCAACGTTATCAATCTCTCCTTCGAGACCGCGACCTTCCCAGAGAGCTGGAAACACGCAGAGATCAACGCCCTACTCAAAAAACCAAAGGTGGACCCAAGAGACCTCA
This sequence comes from Calotriton arnoldi, assembly GCA_963921515.1. Taxonomy (NCBI): domain Eukaryota; kingdom Metazoa; phylum Chordata; class Amphibia; order Caudata; family Salamandridae; genus Calotriton; species Calotriton arnoldi. The sequence continues at coordinate 826,657 of CAWUFW010001240.1, forward strand.
AGAACTTCCGGCCCAACTCCCTGCTTCCGTTCCCAGCCAAGGTCATCGAGAAGATCGTCAACAAACAGCTAACCCGATACCTCGAAGAAAACAGCATCCTGGACCCATCCCAATCGGGGTTCCGCAGCAACCACAGCACTGAGACTGCCCTCATCGCCGCCACCGACGACATCAGGACCCTGCTGGACAACGGTGAGACCGCAGCCCTCATCCTGCTGGACCTCTCCGCCGCCTTCGACACTGTCTGCCACCGCACTCTAAGCGCACGCCTCCACGACGCAGGGATCCGAGACAAGGCCCTGGAATGGACCACCTCCTTCCTCGACGGCAGAACCCAGAGAGTCCGCCTCCCACCTTTCCGATCCGAAGCCTCCGAGATCATCTGCGGCGTACCCCAGGGATCTTCCCTCAGCCCAACTCTGTTCAATATCTACATGGCCCCGCTCGCACGCATCGCCAGACAGCACGACCTCAACATTATCTCCTACGCCGACGACACTCAACTGATCCTCTCCCTCACCAAGGACCCCCTCGCCGCCAAAGCCAATCTCCATGAAGGAATGAAGGCCGTCGCCGATTGGATGAAGATCAGCCGACTAAAGCTGAACACGGACAAGACGGAGGTCCTCATCCTCGGCTCCAACCCCTCAGCCTGGGACGACTCCTAGTGGCCAACAACGCTGGGAGCAGCCCCGACACCCACCGACCATGCACGCAACCTGGGAGTCATCCTCGACTCAACGCTCTCCATGGCCAAGCAAGTCAACGCAGTCTCCTCCTCCTGCTTCAACACCCTCTGCATGCTTCGCAAGATCTACAGGTGGATCCCGACAGACACAAGAAGAACAGTCACCCAGGCCCTCGTCAGTAGCAGACTTGACTATGGGACCGCCCTCTACGCGGGAGCCCCGGCCAAATTCATCAAGCGACTGCAACGCATACAAAACGCCTCTGCACGCCTGATCCTCGACGTACCACGCCACAGCCACATCACCCCCACCTGAGGAACCTGCACTGGCTCCCCGTCGACAGGAGGATCACCTTCAAACTCCTCATCCACGCACACAAGGCACTCCACAAGACTGGCCCAGCCTACCTCAACAGACGACTCTTCTTCTACGTCCCCAACCGCCAGCTCCGCTCCGCCGACCTCTCCCTCGCCACCGTCCCTCGCATTCGAAGAACAACCACCGGCGGCAGATCCTTCTCACACCTCGCCGCCAAGACCTGGAACACCCTTCCAATAAGCCTACGACAGACCCAAGACCTGCTGACCTTCAGGAGGCTACTCAAGACCTGGCTGTTCGACCAGTAGCAGCACCCCCCACCCCTTCTCTCTCCCCAGCGCCTTGAGACCCTCGCGGGTAAGTAGTGCGCTCTACAAATTCTGTGATTGATTGATTGATTGTGTATGTCATCTGTGCCATCTCATCCTCTTATTTTCTTTAATCAGTGCTTTCTGTTGTTTACTGGAGCATTTGCAGGCCACTCACCCAACCAGCATGGATCCCTTAGTGTTGATGCCCATGCCTGCTAAAACCAAATGCCTTAACCTTGAAATTCACTGATGCAACAGGAGTATCAGGGAGTCACCTGAAGACCCACTGTATAGCTATGGGACAATCTGTTTTAGGATTTTAATCATGCACTATTCTGAAAACATCGGTTTTGGAGAGATATAGGCGTAGCTTTTCAATAAAGTTTAATGTGTTGCACTTCCACATAATAGAGCTTTAAAATAACATTTATTTTATTAAGGCTATTATTTGTATTTGTAGCCATCTCAGTGATATCCACATTAGAGAAGTAGCTTCTTGCAAAGCTACTTCAACAGTGCTAGAAAATTATTGGTCAGTTGGCACTTCCTATGATGTCACTTCCTGTGATATTACATTTTATGCAAATTAGAGGGGCCTCGCATGTTTCTATCCTGCCCGGGGCCCCACAAATCCTAGGACCGGCCCTGAGGGACAGTATACCATAGCAGCTCTATGAAGGCTCGGTCGGTGTCCATTTTGCCTTGGGATGCATCGCCAATTCCCGGCCTTCCTGGACCGGAACCTTATTCTGATATGTTTCATGTTAAGCGTTCTTATTTCTCTAAGTTCCTTTTCGTTTAGTGCTAGTGAAAGTCCCTAAAATTAACTTTGAAAAAAACGCAACTTGCATATGGAACACTCGAATCCTTTTACATGCTTTCAGAGTTTGACTGAAAGAGACGAGAGCGTCATCTTGTGGCCATGGAAGGAAAAACAAGCATATGGGCTAAACTCAGATATCGTAGTCATACTACCAGTTTGTACCAGCATAATAATACTCACGCCTGATAATACATCTTTCATGTGTGCTCAATCCGCCTGTGAGATCTTGGCTCATTAAACTGCGACTGCAAAGCGTTTTAGATGAATGTGCAAAATATAGCGCCACCTCCGTGGGCGTGAAAATAATGAAAGGGTCATTTCCACTGTTCAATGTTCAAATTGTGCATTATAACATAGGTCAGTTGTTTAATGCACCTGCTTGAATGGTCTGTGAGTAACCAGAAGGCACATTGATTTTTTTATTTATTGTTGACCTACTACTGTGTTATTCATTTTTTATTAATATTAATTTTATTGAGATTATCACAGAGAAAGAAGTACAATCAGTATACCTCGTCAGAGTGTTTACAGACACATGAAATAACTATCCTAAAACAGAATCAGATCAAAATATACACACACTCCACAGTATGAACGCTGTGGCGATCCAGGAAGCAATCACAGGAAACTCACAACACCCCCGCGAGGGCACAGAGGTTTATAAATCCAGGCGGAGCAATTGAAGCTTTTCTTGCTCTTCAAGTCAATAAAATGAACACCAGTAATCGGCTAACAGGTATGCATGTCATGTGCTGCACTACCAAGAGTTGTGACAAAGATGCAAATCGACACATACAAAAACTAACATTTTATTAGCAATGAATAAATCCACCATTTTTCAAAACTAAATCGAAATTTTTTCGAACTACTGCTGATCTCGCAGCTTATTCGCTCTGGTAGGCGCTGATGACATCGCGTGAGGGGGGCTCTAGAACCTTGCAGAACTCACTCTTCCCTGGACATCACTACTGCCCCACGGCCTGGATGTGTGGGGACGGCCGGCCAAATCGACATGCGCACTTACATTGCACAACTCTTCACGTCCCTGCAGCCATCTTAGACGATGGCCCCGCCCCCCTTTAAAACTCTGGCCACTCGGCTCAGCCAGGGAAAAACTAAAATGATAATAAATAGCTTTATTATTATTTTATTTTTTTTATCTCCTGGGTCTGAGCAGTGGGGCAATGCTCCTCTGCCATAACGGAGGAGCCGCCCCTGCCTGTGTGCACGTGATCTGTACACACCTACGTGAAAGAGTGACACAACATCTCCCAAACTTTAGCTTCATGTTCGCTACTGTTTGCAGCCCAGTAAGTAGCTCTGAAACCCTGTCTAAAATGGAACTCAGGAATGAATGAACAAACATGGAATGCAGCCACACCACTAAGCAGGCGGCGTTGCAGGTGCTTCTTAGATGCAAAAGATGCTGTTGTGGCTGGATAAAATCTACCTCCTAGGAGGAGTGGGAACTTTGGATGCCTTTTGTTGTTTGTCGATAGGGGAATTTAACTTTAAAGAGTTGTTCAGATAATGAAAGACTACCAAAAGAGGATCCATTTTAAGTGTAAGGGTATCGCAGATACAAATCTGTGCTGTGTAAGGCTTCTGGGTGCCTTTTAAAAAAACTTCGCCCAGAGACAAAATATGAAGCTTCATTTCTTCACAGACAAATAAAGGCACACCTGAAGAAAGTTTGCATGCTGTAGCTTTGTAAATGATTAAAGGTGTGCAATGTTTATTCCCTGGCAACATACAAATACTGAAAAAATAAAGTGTACACGAAAAAAAGGTTGTCAGGAATTATGGGCTAGATGTATCAATATTAGGAACAGTGATTACCCAAATGCAATTTTCTGTGAATCGGAATTAAGAAATCGCTAGGCCTAATGTATGAAACTCCTTGAGTTTCATCTGGCGATTCCTAGTAGGTTGCAAATCAACCTACCTCATGAATATTAATGAGGCAGGTCACAATTTGTGACCCATTAGGAATCGCAGGTATCACAAGGATGGTGGCCTGCTGGAGTCAGCAGACCACTGTGCCTGTGATTGCTTTTTAATAAAGAGTAGCCAGTGGTCTGTTTTTTTCACACCTTCTCAAAGGGGAAGGGGTCCCTTATGGACCCTTTCCCATGTTTGAGTGGGTTGTTCAGTTGGTGGTATAATGCGAATGTTTTGTGACCGCATTTTAGTAGCAAAACATTCCTACATCCCATTCTGATTCGGTATTTGGATAGGACGCCCTAAATACACCCCTTCCAAATATCGAATCGGTATGTATTTGGAATTCCAAATTACGATTTGGTAACATGTTATAGAATCGCAATTTGAGATTAATACATACCAAAATGCATTTTTGCGGTCACAAACTGGGCGATTCTGTGAATCGGCCCTTTTGTGAGAGCAAAAATACTTCGTACCTGTAGCCCTATATCAGTTCTCACTTCATTAGGAAAACTAGTTGGAGGATGGTGCAAATAGGAACCTTATAACAAAAAAAATGATCGCTTGTGCACAGGTGAAAATTTCAGTATGGTTAGAGTACACTGTCCAGGGGGTGCAGGGCAAATGAAGTATTTATTTAGTTGCTTGTGCTGCAGACTGTACCAGAGCCAATGTTTGAAGTGGGCGGGAACTATTGAGAATGATGTTCCCAATGTTTTTTAAATTTGCACTAACAGTTCCCATGCTTCTTATTACCTCTCCCACAAATTCGCTGACCCCACCCACCCCTCATTGCACTCATCGTAGGTCCCTACTGTTTTTTAAGCACATCACCCTCTGACCAGAGAAACTCAAGACAGATGTAGAAGCAGGGCCAAAACTTGCACAGAAAATCATCAAAACTGTGAGACTCGAATCCATGCCCGAGAAGGATTCTCAAAACATTATCCTGCAAACATGATCTTGCAAAATACCACCGTGCCTTACAAGCAGGGAAAATTAAAATGCTCTGATGCAGACCAGGAGAGCATCCTGGAAGCGGTGATAAACGAAATCCGCCCTGCCCAAATCCCAGAGTAAGAACTACTGTGTGCCCATAATGCTAGCTTAAGAAACCCATGTCTCTATGGCAGACATTCTGCCTGGGGCTCAGCTATAATTCCAGCTAGCTTTTACGCTCCCTAGGTGGTTTGGTGTTAGGATAGGGTTCTCAGATGCAAAAAAGCCCTGTGCGTTGATCCAGCGCGGCTAATATAAATTTCTCCTTAGGACACCAATCCAGGTAAAACATTCACATCATTTAAACCATATGTCGGTGGGGCCCATGACACCGCATATCATACATTCATTCTTTCACTGAATTACACACCAAGGAGAAATGTGTTGCTGGAATGAACGGGATACCTTTATTAAATTTGACAGAATAATACCTCAAACATCATATACATTATTTGATCCTATCAGTTTCAAATATCAAGGTATTCCGCTCTTTTGTCGATGGACCAACTAGTAGAATAAGTTGATGGTGATTAAGACCAGCTCAATCACTCTTAAACCCTGTTAACCTTTAACCTTATTAGTGAATTACAGAACCACAGACTCATTTTTAAGTTAGGATGACATTTTATCTAATTTCTCAATTGCACGAGTGAGATTCTTCGCTTATTAATCACTTTTAATACGTTAATAACATTTATATGAAAAGTTTAATAAAGAATAGAAAATTATGCATTACCCATTTAGATGCAGATAGGAATGGTTTACCAAAAAGAAGATAAACCGCAGATCACAGAATAGAACTCCCAAACTGACTGACTGTCCCACTAAATGCCTCCTCGATCGGACCTCCCTTACAGATTTTCCTGCAACGATCTCGTTCCTTCCCCAGTCAAGTTCGAAGTCCTTTTCGTAATATTGAGGTGGGAAGAAAATGGAAAAATGGTGTGGCGAGAAATCACCCACAGCAGCGGTAGCATCAATAGCAGCGGCCACAACAGCAGCAAAAGGAGCAACCCACCAGCCACCAGCAACCCACCAACAACCAGCAACCCACCAACAACAACCTCACATAAGAGTAGACCCTCTTATACCCTACTTTCTAGCTTACTACACACAAAAAGTTGCAATCCTTAGGGGCAAGAATCGCGATAATTGGTCCATTTGAGGGGTGGTGATGGTCACCTCATCGCCCTCCTTGTTCAAACTGGTTTTGGGGACAGTTATACATACAATGAGTCTCATGACTTCTGGGTCAAAAGCAGTCCAATTTGTCCATTCATTTTGTTGCAATCTTGATGGTCACATTTTAGTTAGTCCATTGTTGCTCAGTGCTTTTCTCTTCCATTCCCACGAATACGTGCTGAGTCTTTCTTGGCACTCTCCTTATGGTAGGTCAATACGACCTTGACATCTCTCACTCCGTGCACAGGCCGCACCTCACGTGACATGGTTTCTCTATTCCGTCTGCTCAGAGGCCATCTTTTGGCTTCTCACGTGACCTCATCTGCCTCGGCAGCCATTTTCGCAGCATGGCCTAACAGGCCCGAACAAACTATCATAAGAACAAACACAACCAAAATTAAAACAAAGAAAACAAGCCTTTCTGTTTACCACCCGCCATTCTAAAGACCTGTGTTAGGTGTTACCTAGCAGAAGCGACATTTAAAGCCGTTTTACTTACCATCTGCATTCTTTGCCACAATACAAATCTACTACATAGCATAAATCATGCGATTTTACTCTAATTAGTACGCAAATCACAATATTAGGGTTAATCAACTCCACAATTGTAAATAAATTAGGTTTTGCACAAATTAGCGGGTTACCCTTATATAGTGTTTACTAAAAGTGCATTTGTTGATTATTTTCATGCTTCTTCAAACAATTAGTATTGTTAAAAAGTTCATTAATTTTTCCAGGGGGTGGGGGTACAAATTATTTTATTTACCCTGCTCCATCAATTCCCCCTTTGGTGATTTTTAATATCACCACAAAAACCTATCCTACAATTTATCAGATAAATGTTTCTTGTCCACTTGCTTTCTGGTTAGTTCATACAACTGTGTTTTTCTCATCTTGTCTTTTAGACCTTTTGTACATGTTCTCTTTTAACTCTTCTAATTCTATCTCTCCCATCTCCCGTTCTCTTTCTTTATTTTTCTAATTTTCTCTTTTTATTCTATTTTGTCTTTTTCTTCTTTTAATACACACATATGCTAATCTCCCTAATAACATTACCAATATTATTACCGTTACTGGTATTAGTATCTTCCCAATAAGAGAACTACCTATTTCTGTGAACCATCTCTGCATTGAGGAAAAACTCTTACCAAGTTTCTCCCAAACACCTTCAACCTCCAGTGGGGCAATTTCTTTGTGCAAATCAGTAATATTCTTTATATACTTCTGTATATTCTCACTTTTGTCTGGAATGTAAGTGCAACAATGTTGGACTTTCAGCATTCCACAGACTCCACCCTCTTTTGCCAAAAGAATGTCAAGGGCAAGTCGATTTTGCATTACCATAGCTCTCATGGCAACAATTTCGGTGTTTACCATCAAGAACCCTCCAGCAGTATTCGTTGATAAACGATCTACTACTGTAGACAATTTCCGAATCTTGTATGCATTCAAAGATATGCCCACTGCTGGTATCAATGCTGCAAAAATGTCACCTACTATTTCTGAGAAGCTTTCCCTTCTCCTTCGTGTTAATGTTTTACCTATCTCGTGTATTCCTTTTGTTCCTCTTTCCACGTGAAAAATCTTTGGAAAGACCAGGCCTAAATAGCATGTTCCATACCAATGGTCCAGCAACCTATAATAAGCTCTGTTTCCGCAAATATAATAGATCCCTGGGAATATTGGATCTTTTCCTCCTTTAAATCCCCATCCCCCTATAATTTTATATGTATCTCGGCACTCACTAGAACCCACAAAATAGTTATCATACATAGTGTTACTTCTACTAATACACAATTTTCCCTGTTGGGGCCAATCCAGAACCATAGCTGCATTTGTTTCTCCTTTGTCATCATTTTTCTCTTCAAATGCCCAAAGTGGTGTTTTTATTTTTCTTCTGCTACCTTTCTTTGAAACTTAACTCTTCTGTTTTCTACCATGTCCAAGAAAATCTTTTCCTCTTTCTTTAATTCACAGGTAAGATTGTGTCTAACTATATATTCTAACGTTAAATCTTTATTTTCTAAGAAAAATTCTCCAAACATTTTTGCAACTTTCACCTTATTTAATTCAGATATTACGGGAACTTTAGCAAAAACAGTGTCTATATCAGTGTAATAATATTCTAATCTACCTGTTTTATAAAATAAACTAGCTAGAACACTACAAGTTATCCCATACGTCAAAGGAAGGTGATGATAGGTCACACCTTCTGTGACAGACGCAGGTAACTGCATACAGACATAACAATCTCTCACATCCATTGTCTCCACATATTCATACAATAGCTTTGTGAAGACGTTTTTGGAGAAATCAGTTATGGACTTATCCCTATGTAAGTCAATACTATCTACTAATGTTGCAGTGTTCTTTATGATAGCTTCTTTGTCATTATTCGTGTCATTCATTATTACTGATGTATTTTCTACAACTAAACTAAGTGGAATTATTATTGCTAAAATGAACCAGATAAGCATTAGCAACCCTGTACAACAAAAACACATTCTACACCACCTACGTAAAAACTCACACCTAGATCTTCTATTCTCAGTGTCTACCATGTTGTACTATTATCTATCTATATATATATATATATATATATATATATATATTTATATATATATATATATATATATATATATATATACAGAAAATGTGTCCCCACCTCAGAATGACCTTTCCGCCACTCTACCCTCTATTTTGTCTCTTTTTGGTGCTTTCTTCAGCTCTTTTCAGAACTCTTACTTGTCTTATTCGGTTTTGGTGTCCAATCCGGGTTTCTTTCTTTGTCTTTTCAGATTTTGTGTAATTCACTTTCACTCATCTGTTTACAGCCTTCGTCTGGACTTTCGGGACTGTTATCTTCTTCTTTAATGTCGGTCAATGCGATGTATAGCCACTCAGGTGACTTATATTTCAAGTTAGGTCTTTTCACTCTTTTTGATTTCTGTAATTGTCCTTCACTTTGTTTTCCTTCTCCCTTTTGACTGGTTATTTCATTTACTTGTTCCGCATTATCTTTGTTCAAATTTATTATCTTATATCTCAGTCTTTTAATTTTGTTGGGCCAATTGTCTCCTTTTCTTGGCCTTTTCAGTTCGTTTTCCTTTTCCTCTCGTTCTGTTCTCCAAGTTCTCTTTCTTGGTCCTATTCTTTGCTTTCTTTCTCCTTCACTTTCTTCTGATTCTGTCTCAGACCTTACTTCACTTCCTCTAACCTTGAACCTTATGATCTCAGTTTCTTTGTCTGAATCCGAACCTTCTTGTGACTCTTCTGTTTGGACATTTGTTTCTATCCCTCCTCGTTTGTCTTCCGCATCTTCCGCAATCTTTCTGTCTGAATCTAAATTTCCCTGTGTTTCTTCTGTTCGTAGTTCTGACCCTACTACTCCTCGGGTTTCTTCCGCACTTTCCTCTATCTCTCTATCTGAATCTAAGTTTTCTTCAGTTACCTCAACTATCTCTGGAGGAATTTTTCCATAACTTGTACTTGGCTGTTCGCTGTCACTGTCTCTTTGTTCGATTTCTTCGTTTATAATATCAATTCTTTTGTTTGTCGTCTTTCTCTTTTGTCTTTCATCAGATTCAGGTTGGTCTGTTTCAGATGCCGAACTGGTATCTGATATTTCCAGATGTCGACTTACAGGTCGAGCTTCAAGATCTGGAACTCTGATCGTTTCAGTTTCTTCTTCTGTTATCAAACTGGTATCTGATTATTCCAGATGTCGACTTACAGGTCGAGCTTCAGGATCTGGAATTCTGTGTGTTTCAGCTTCTCCTTCGGATGCTGAGCTGGTATCTGATATTTCCAGATGTCGACTTACAGGTCGAGCTTCAAGATCTGGAACTCTGATCGTTTCAGTTTCTTCTTCTGTTATCAAACTGGTATCTGATTCTTCCAGATGTCGACTTACAGGTCGAGCTTCAGGATCTGGAACTCTGTGTGTTTCAGCTTCTCCTTCGGATGCTGAGCTGGTATCTGATATTTCCAGATGTCGACTTACAGGTCGAGCTTCAGGATCTGGAACTCTGATGGTATGACTGGCATGAACCCAATTTTTCACACCTGCACATTTTACAGCAGTCGTTGTCACCAGGATCACTTGACGGGGCTTATCCCAGCGAGGAACCAAACAGTTTCTTCTTCTGTGGACTTTGATGCGGACCCAGTCTCCTCTACTCAAATCATGAGCTGGTTTTCTTTCAAGAGTGGTCGCATCCGGTCCAACCTGTTGAAACACAGAATGTACCACATCAGCCAATCCTTTGCAATAGTCCAATACGAGATCATCAGTTATAGTCAGCAGTTTGTTGACAGGTACATGTGCTTGTCTCATTGCTCGTCCCATGATTATTTGATGAGGACTCAGACCTGTTTTTCTGTCAGGTATGCTTCTGATGGACATCAGCACCAATGGCAGGGCATCGGGCCATTTGAGTCCTGTGGCTTGACACATTTTCCCTAATCTATTCTTTATTGTTCCATTTACCTGTTCTACCACTCCAGAAGCCTCTGGTCTGTAGGCACAGTGCAATTTCTGTTGAATGCCAAGTGCTTCACATATCAATTGGATTAGTTCATTTTGGAAATGTGTTCCTCTATCTGTTTCGATCGTTACTGGAAAGCCATATCTTGGAATGAATTCTCTCAGTAGGAGCTTAGCCACAGTAACTCCATCATTCCTTCTTGTCGGATAGGCTTCCACCCAACGAGAAAACAAACAAACGACCACAAGGACATATTTCAGTCTATTGCTCGGGGGCATTTCAATAAAATCTAGTTGCATTCTGGTAAAAGGACCTCCTTCCCGTCCTATTGTTCCCAAACTCACTACTGTTTTCCTTCCAGGATTTATCTGTTGGCATGTAAGACATCTTTGACAGAGACTTTCAGCTATAGCCCTAAATTTCGGGTTGTACCAAGTTTGTCTGAAAAGTCTGACCATGGCATCCCTACCAATGTGTGCTTGTCCATGGTACATCCGTGCCATACTAGAGATCATGCTATCAGGCATAACTGGTCTTTCGTCTCTATAAACCCAAACTTCATCTTCCTCTCTTTGTCTGCAGCCTGCTTTTATCCAACCATCTTTCTCCTCTTCATCTGCTTCTTCCTGCAATTGCCTTACCTCATCCCAGGTTTCAACCGTGTTAGTAAACAGCAAGGGACATGAAACATTCTCCTTTTCTCTTCTTCTATTCAGTGAGACCATATTTCTGGCACAGTATTGAGCTATTCATCTGCGAATTGGTTTCCCACTGTAATATAATCAGTTCCATTTTTGTGAGCAGCGCATTTCACCACTGCAATCTGTTTAGGCAGCTGTATTGCCTCAAGCAATTTCTTCACAAACTCACCGTTCCTAATAGGAGTTCCTGCAGAAGTCAGAAAACCCCTCTGGGACCAGATCTGTCCGAAGTCGTGGACCACTCCGAAGCCATACTGGCTATCTGTGATCACCGTAATTTGGAAGTTCTTTCCCAGTTTGCACGCTCGAATCAGAGCAATCAGCTCAGCCACTTGGGCTGAACGTATCCCTCTCAAACATGATGCTTCCATTATGGTTGCTACTGTACACACAGCATACGCAGCACTTAAAACTCCTTCACTTGTTCTCAGGCATGACCCGTCCACAAACATCACATAATCTGATTCTTTTAAGGGCTCATCCTTAATATCTGGGCGAGGCTTTGTGCAAAATTCAAGCACATCCAGACACTTATGATCTACATCATCTTTAACTCCTACATTTTCTTCATCTGGCAGTGAAGTTGAAGGATTCACACTTGTGCATCTATCAATGGTTACATTATCTGCACTCAAAATCACTTTTTCGTACCTAGTCAGCCGACTATGTGTCATGAATTGAGTTTTGGTTCTAGTCAGGAGGATTTCAACAGAGTGTGGAACATATACCCTCAGCGGATACCCCATCACAATGCCTTCACTCTGTTCCAGACTCACACAAGTAGCAGCTACTGCTTTCAGACATCCAGGCAATGCTTTTGCTACCGGGTCTAAGACAGCTGAAAAATAAGCGATTGGTCTTTTCATTTTTCCATGCCTTTGCACTAACACTGAAAGTGCACATCCATCTCTCTCACTACAATACAGCTCAAATTCTTTTTCATAATCAGGCTTCCCAATGCTGGTGCCTCACACAACCTTGTTTTCAGTTCCTTGAAAGCCTTCATTTCCTCCTCATTCAACTCAATTGGATCTCTGACATCCCTTTTTGTCAATCGCTGTAAAGGTTTTGCAATTAATGAGAATCCACTTATCCATTGTCGACAATAACCAACCATCCCAAGAAGCATTCTCACCTCTCTCTGTGTCATCGGGGCTCTCATTCCTTGGATAATCCTTATTCTTTTGGTCGTCACCTTACGCATCCCTTTCTCAATCTTATGACATAGATACTGTACCTCCTGTTGACAAAATTGCAATTTTGACGGGGACACTTTGCTCCTTCTGCCAAATGATTCAGTAAAGCAATTGTGTCTGTAACACATGCTTCTTTGGTCTTTGATGCCATTAATAGGTCATCAATATACTGGACCATCACAGATTTTTCAGGCATTTTTAAATCTTCTAATGATTTCTTCAGGATCTGATTAAAGATTGAGGGGCTTTCTGTATACCCTTGAGGAATTCGGCACCATGCCAAAATACGCTCTCCGAACCGGAACGCAAATAATGGCTGGCTGTCTGGGTGCAATGGAATAGAAAAGAATGCATGGCACAAATCAATAACTGTGTACCATTCTGCATCATGTGGAATCTGATACAGTATTACAGCGGGGTTTGGCACAATTGGACAACAAGGGATAATGATCTTATTTACCTTTTTCAAGTCCTGTACTATCCTATATGTCCCATTCGGCGTTTTCAATCCCATTATGGGTGAATTACATGGGCTACTCATTATTTCTTTCAAAATTCCTTGTTCAATCATCTTATTAACTACAGGTGTTATTCCTTCAATAATTTCTGGCGTTTATTTGTACTGTGGAGTATTTGGGTAATTTGTTCCTTCCCTTACAGTAATTTTTACAGGGTCTACTCCTCTCATTAGCCCAATGTCTTCGCCTGTGAAATCCCATACGTCAGATCTGACTACTCCTTTCAATTCAATTGGGATTTTCTCTGCGTCAAATACAGGAAACATGTCATTCACTCCTGGTTCTAGTTCTGCCATTGTCATTTTATACAGGACATCCTCATCTGGCGTCTGGAAAGCAATACTATCTGGGGTACAATAGATGGTGCAATTCATTTTACAAAGCAGATCGCGTCCTAACAAATTTACAGGACTGCAATCACATACCACAAACCGATGCATCTCTTTGAATGTTCCAACTTTCACCTCTACTGGTTTGGTAAGAGGCGCTTTAATCTGCCTGTTTGAAACACCTACAACTTGGATATATTCTCCTGAGAGAGGAAGGTTTGGAATTTCCACTGATCTAACAGTAGAACGGTTAGCTCCAGTGTCCACAAGGAATGTAACATTTACACCATTCACTTTTCCATCCACAAATGGACCTGACTGATCTACCTCTAGAGTTGCGCCAAGCACGCACTCTTCTTCCTCTCCTAGGCACCGTCATAAACTTTCATCCGACTCATTTCCATCCTGCCGTTACCAATACTGCGACACTGCAGTTGCGCGCGGCAATTTTGTTACCTGCTCTCCTCCGTAGAATCCTGCCTCTGCACTGTATCTCTGGGGGTTTACACTCTTTGGAAGAGGTGGTTGTGGCACCTGACTCTGTTGAGTAACTACCTGCGGTTGTTTCAGCTGTTGGTAACTCACCTCATTCTGCACCTGTGGATTCAATGGTTGATTTTCCGTATTAGCTTTTGGAGGAAATTTACACTCGTTTCTCCAATGTCCTAATTTTCCGCAATTATGACAAGGCCATTTCTTTTTAGCCTCTTCTATACTCATTTGACCTTTTCCGTTACCTATATTCGGTTTGGATTTAGTCTGTCCTGCATCACTAGACTGATTATTCATCTGAGCTTCCTGTTTTTCTGCAACCTTTACTTGTGCCCACATCGCCTTTTCTTTTAGTTTGCGCTGTCTACACTCGATGTCATCACTACAATATTTTGCATACCTTAATACCTCATCTACAGTGCTATTCTGCCAACACAACATATGCTGCTTAATCATTTCACTTATTTCAGGTTTCAATACATATACAATTCTATATGCGAAATGACTCATGTCCTTTTCACTCAATGTCTCATAACCGCTATACTGTTTAAAAACCAAAAGCAACCTCTCGTAGTAGGCATGTACAGATTCCTTACCTTCCTGAGTTGTTCTATCAATCTTTACCCAATCTGTTTCTTTCGGTGGAATCTTATTTTTCAAAAACGTGATGGCTTGTTCATATTTTCTCATTACTTCTGGACCTGGGGCTCCAGTTTTTGCATCTCTAGGATATTCTTCCTCCGGCCAGTCAATTGTAATCTTACATTCTGTCCATAAATCTGCTGGTACTACAATTTCAAACAATCCATTCAGATCTTCCCACAACACCTTTGAAACCTTTACAAATCTTTCTACCTGTCTATACCATTCTACGGGTTTCTCTCTCAATCTTGGGAAGTCATTTGTGAATGACAATATATCTTGTCTGGACCATGGAACATGTACATAGCTACCTCCTGGAGTTTCCCTCATTGGATATTCCAGTACTATTGGTTCCTTTTCCTTCACCGGGAAAGCCAATGATGCCTTATCGGTCGTTCCCTCCTTTCTTCTTATCCACCTGCTTCTCCATCTGTCCACATCTCCCCATTTTCTCAATAACACAATCAGTTCTTTTATCTGTGTTAATCGTCCTGATGTGTTCAGATTTTCTATATCCTTTTCACTAAAGTCTACCCTGTATGGTTTCTGTAATCCTCTGATTTTTCCAAATTCTACTCCTAGTTCATTCGCTGTTTCTTCCAATTTTTCATGCAAATTCCTAGCAATCCAAGTAACACTCTTACACATGAATATGAGTTCATCATCTTGGTAGGATTTCAATCTATCTGTACCAATAGTCCCTAAAATCAACTCTTCCATATCTATTTTAAGTCTGATTACATCTAACGGTTGCGGTTCAGCATCTTTCTTCTGTAAATTCCTCATCCACTCATTTAATTCTTCTGGAGTCGGACCCACAGGGGTATTATTTTTCTCTACCCAATTTGCATTTCTCTCTGGGGTCTCAGTTGCTGACTCGTTCCCATAGGAATCCTATTTATCTGACTCTCATTAATCGTCAAATTTGTAGGTGGACTTGACCTACATGAGCCAACTGAATTTCTTGTCTCTCTAGTTTCCGGAATTATCCCTTCTCTTACTCTTTGCATATTCGAGTTCAGTGGAATTGTCAAGGAATGCTCATCTAATCTCTGATTTTCAAATACCGGTATTACTGGCCCTATTGTCACTGGCACAGTCACAGCTTCCATGTTCATGGTTAATTCTCTTATCTTTTCAGTCAATTCTCTTGTGGTTCTAGCTAACTCAGCTGTATTACCACTATCAGGCTTCGTATTCTGTGGAGTTTCTAATTTTTCATAAGACTTATTTATTTCATAATTTTGTTCAGGGCTTTGACTTCTTACAGTTTCCATTGGTGGTGCATTTGGGGTCACCACCGCAGAATTCTGTTGATATGGAGGGGTTTTCTATTTAAAATGTCTTCCAGCAACTCATCCTCTGTGTCGCTACCTCCATACCCGTACCTCTCTGTTACTGCATGTTTCTTTTTCTCCGTACACTTTCTCCCTGTAACTTCTTCAACTGTTCTGACAGGAAACAAACCATCCGTCATATTAGCGTACCTCCATCGTCTCATCCTGTCTTCATGATTCACTCCCCATACTCTTCCATGGACTAAACTATAATTCTTTGCACTTCTGTGTCTTTCTCTTTCATACATCTCATCTTCCCATTCACCCAACGCTTCGAACTGTGTTGGTCTAGGTCTTGGTTCAAGTTTCATCATTTTCTCTCTCAAATTTCGAAGTACAGCTGTGCTAAACGAACCATTTTCTGGAAACGCCAATACTCCATCGTTTTGGGTATATTTTGCCCAATTTTCCAACCAAATGCAAGTATGATAGCCATATTTCAACATCATATGAGATGCTGGCGTTTTCGGCGGAGGAAGTACTTCTCCTTCCCTAGTCACTACCTTTTTGTCCTTCTTGAAAAAGTTTTTAATCTTCGCAAACCATGACGGTTTCTCTCTACCATACTCATAATAAGCCATATTGCACTGTTCTTTCTTTCAAACAACACACGAGAATTCTTCCCTACTCTGTTCTTTCTACTGTTCGACTATTCGGACCTATCCCAGCGCGTCTCACACCAATGCACCAATCCAATAGCTCTACGTCACTCTCAACTGGCCAATACCAGCGCGTCTTCACACCAACGCACCAATCAAGAAGCTCTTTGCTCTCCCACAACTGGCCAATCCCAGCGCGGTTTTTGTTGACGTCAGTTCTACTCCTGTCTTTTCTGACCCCTCCTTTACAATAATTATCGGCAGTTTTCTTACCTTCTCTTCTTGATAAAATTTTATTAGTTACAACGTAAAACACATTACCACTGTCTGTTTTCGCTAAACAAAAGAATAGTTTGCTCTATCTTGCAAGAATACTGTTTCGTTCGATAAGTGTAGCACTTCTCTCTACCTTACCCTTCTCTCAAGCAAGGGGTGAACCCGTTTCTCTGGGGATAAAACACATGTGGAGACTACACTGCTCCTGAGAATTAAGGCCAGAGTTTCACAAGAAAACCTGTTGCTATTTCATTCAGACGCGTTTTCCATACATGAAATGTCCCTATGATAACACAGTCCTGTGTTATCACCAATTTCGAAAATCAGACAATGCACAATTCCGTGCGACTTCTCTTGCCACACGTGTCCACTTCCTACCTTCCGGAAGCTTCAAAATTCCGACTTACACATAACATAATACAACTTTGACATAAAGTGTTAGACATGAAAATCAGTAATCAATAATCACCAAACTAATCTATAGTAACCATAACTCTGCTACCAAGAAATCTGATCCAGCGCGGCTAATATAAATTTCTCCTTAGGACACCAATCCAGGTAAAACATTCACATAATTTAAACCATATGTCGGTGGGGCCCATAACACCGCATATCATACATTCATTCTTTCACTGGATTACACACCAAGGAGAAATGTGTTGCTGGAATGAACGGGATACCTTTATTAAATTTGACAGAATAATACCTCAAACATCATATACATTATTTGATCCTATCAGTTTCAAATATCAAGGTATTCCGCTTTTTGGTCGATGGACCAACTAGTAGAATAAGTTGATGGTGATTAAGACCAGCTCAATCACTCTTAAACCCTGTTAACCTTTAACCTTATTAATGAATTAAAGAACCACAGACTCATTTTAAGTTAGGATGCCTCCTCGATCGGACCTCCCTTACAGATTTTCCCGCAACGATCTCGTTCCTTCCCCAGTCAAGTTCGAAGTCCAAAATGACAGAGTCCTTTTCGTAATATTGAGGTGGGAAAAAAATGGAAAATGGAAAAATGGTGTGGCGAGAAATCACCCACGGCAGCGGTAGCATCAATAGCAGCGGCCACGACAGCAGCAAAAGGAGCAACCCACCAGCCACCAGCAACCCACCAACAACCAGCAACCCACCAACAACAACCTCACATAAGAGTAGACCCTCTTATACCCTACTTTCTAGCTTACTACACACAAAAAGTTGCAATCCTTAGGGGCAAGAATCACGCTAATTGGTCCATTTGAGGGGTGGTGATGGTCACCTCATCGCCCTCCTTGTTCAAACTGGTTTTGGGGACAGTTATACATACAATGAGTCTCATGACTTCTGGGTCAAAAGCAGTCCAATTTGTCCATTCATTTTGTTGCAATCTTGATGGTCACATTTTAGTTAGTCCATTGTTGCTCAGTGCTTTTCTTTCTTGGCACTCTCCTTATGGTAGGTCAATACGACCTTGACATCTCTCACTCCGTGCACAGGCCGCACCTCACGTGACATGGTTTCTCTATTCCGTCTGCTCAGAGGCCATCTTTTGGCTTCTCACGTGACCTCATCTGCCTCGGCAGCCATTTTCGCAGCATGACCTAACAGGCCCAAACGAACTATCATAAGAACAAACACAACCAAAATTAAAACAAAGAAAACAAGCCTTTCTGTTTACCACCCGCCATTCTAAAGACCCGTGTTAGGTGTTACCTAGCAGAAGCGACATTTAAAGCCGTTTTACTTACCATCTGCATTCTTTGCCACAATACAAATCTACTACATAGCATAAATCATGCGATTTTACTCTAATTAGTACGCAAATCACAATATTAGGGTTAATCAACTCCACAATTGTAAATAAATTAGGTTTTGCACAAATTAGCGGGTTACCCTTATATAGTGTTTACTAAAAGTGCATTTGTTGATTATTTTCATGCTTCTTCAAACAATTAGTATTGTTAAAGAGTTCATTAATTTTTCCAAGGGGGTACAAATTATTTTATTTACCCTGCTCCATCAGCGTAATATCCACTATGTGAATACAATATTAACACCTGCACTTCTAAGTTGCGTGGAGGTTTGGCCTCAACCAAAGGACGCTACACTATGTTGCGGATGCAATCGCACAGGAGAAAGAGCCCACATGGCACGGTGCCCTATGAGTGAGTTAATTTGCAACGTCCTGGTATCTGCCAGTGAACAATTGTTCTTCCACATCTTTGTGAGCTCATAAGGATTTTTATTTATAAAAAGCAAGGAACATTCAGCATCCATTTGAAGAAACAGGAAACAGTTTCAGCTACTGCAAAAGACCATGTAAGGCAGTGGTTGAACTGCAAATTACGAGCAATTCCCCCTCCCGCTGCCCCCACCACTGTTCTGTTCTAGTCCATTTTCTGCTCCCTGTACAAAAGTCCCACTTGCAGTTTAAGGATTCGTGAGCGAGGCATGGCCATGATGTTCATGCCACCTCCCACACCATGGGAGGTCTGGCCACATTGCCCATGCGCCTGGGCTGTCTCATGTTGCGCTCCCTTACATCTCTTACCTGGTGACCACAGGAGTGCTGCAGGTCTGATGATCTGTTGCTCCATAGTGTATCCCCTAGCAACAAGCCCATGACCTCTTCTCATCAGCTGAATCCCAGGCCCTGGCAGACCTCATAACACCTCCACAACTCCCTCTACCCATTACTAGCTACTACTACTTTTAAAAGGTTGTACGATGATACAACGCATGCCTTTAGCACACATGCATTTACCATGATGCCTTTACCACGCAATGCCTTTGCAACGAGATGCCTTTACCACGCATGCCTTTTCAATACAAAGTGAATATATATAAGGTAAGTTAAACCTATACAAACACACATACTTGTGTGTGTGTGTATATAATTTGTTTTGAGGGAATCCACCCCAAACCGCCCACCATTTAAAACAAAATAATTATACATTTAAATTTGTCATAATTAAGGGGATATTCCCTCACTTTTTTAAATTACTGTATTCCCTACCCACCCCTAAACCCTAAAAAAACACCTGTACCACCATATACCCTTACCCACCGCATAACCCTAAAAACACTTTTACCACCCAATACCCCTTCCCACCCCAAACTCTACCATCATCCTTACCACCCAATACCCCTACCCTCCCTTAAACCCCCAAAAATACCCATACTACACTATGCCCCTACCCACCCCTAAACCCTACAAACACCCTTACCACCCTATACACTTACCCACCCCTAAAATCAAAATTATATACACCCACAAACACACACACACACACTTACCTTAAATACACTTACCTTTCATTGTCAAGTAATTGCGTTGTAAGGGTATTGTGGAAAAGGCTTTGTGAGGTAAAACCATCGATGTAAAGGCTGCGTTCCCATTATAAAACACTCCCTACCTCTAGTATTCAATATGTGGCACACCGCCAGATCTCATTCCACCCGTTTTCCAGCTATGGACAACATAGATGTACAGACTATACATAATGTCTTTTCTATTGTGCAGACCTACATCTGAACCTTTCACTTATGCCCTATGCATGAACAACGCTAGACGCCATCGGGGGCCCGGTTCACCCCTTAGTAAAACACAGCAATAATACACCTCTAATAGCCAATCACATGATGAGAAGGAGAGTGATGGAGAGGATGGAACAACACTCATGTGATGCAGGAGACAATGACTATGCTCCCTGAGCTGGCACTCACCCCTTGGGTGAAGGATGACCGTGCCACCATGGTTGGAGTTGGGGTGAGCGGAATCAACAATGTTAAAACTGCATGTGATGTACTGATCTCATTGACTACCGCAATAGGCTATGAAGAGCGCTGTTCTAACCCAAATATACCCTTGTGTGACAAAGAGAAATGGTGGGGGATGTCAGGCCAGTCATTTGACACAATCTACATAAACTCTTAAGGGAAGTAGCCCTGGCATGCTGAAGCCAGTAGTCCAAATGCATGGTCACCCTTGGCCAGCTTACACCAGCACATACTGGAGCATCATGCAGCTAGCAGGAACAAGCACACACTCCTAGGTTCTGGTCCAAGATGAATGGAACATGAAGGAGATGTGGCCTAGGACTAAAATATGAACCTTGTAACTTAGAGACTTAGAGGACTATTTACAAGCCCCTTGCGCTGCGGGTGCGTCACTTTTAACATGGGAAAAAGTGACGTACAGGTGGCGCAAGGAGCTTTTAAATAAGCCCATTAGTTTGTACCTCACTTCAGTATTTCAGAATTTCAAACAGAGATCTGCATGATCACCAGGTGTCGCAAAGTTGCCAGAGACCTGCAATAACAAGGCAACTAGAGCTGCAAACAAAAGGGTGGAAGAAAATAAAGGTAGCAGTGAATCTGCATAGACGTGGAGTGTCCAGAGATGCCACAGGAAGATTCAGACTACAGCACTTATGTGCAGTCTGGTTGTTATATCTTTGACCTGGACTTGATTGTCACATGGACATTTCAGTTTAAAGGGCCTGAACTTATATCAGTGTGTGCCCTCATGTCTGCATATTCCCCAGATTTGTACCCGCAGGCCGGGTTGGAAGGGCAAGGATCCCTGCAGAATTTCAGAGTAACATTTGGGTGCATATGAACAGTGGGTCTTGGCAGCATCGTGCAGTCAGTGGTGCCTCGACTGATCAGCTCTGTGTTAGCCAAGAACTTTTGATTTTTCTAAAATTATATGTATAATATATTTACTTAAAGGGACTATCAGATAGCCCTCTTCATTCATTGGCCTGTTATTGTGAAATTTACATTTTTGTTTCTCACCTGAGAAAGAGCATGTGCTGTTGTTTGCTAGACATTTTGTTTACATACATGGCGCTTAGAGACTGCCCATTGCTTACCATCCGTTTGCTTCATTGTCAGTCTTACTTGCTGGCTAGTGTTTGGTCAGCGCGTGCTGGCTTCACTTTGGCTTCACTCTCTGTTTTGTGTTCCCTACGTCCCTGGAGCATGGACCAAGTACTGCTTTCTTTTATTGGGAGTGTCCCCTTCTGCTGCTCCAGCTTTCTATCTCGGCCTATTTTTTCTTCTACTTGCAGCACTTTTTAAGAGTGTATGTGTTCTTAAATTGTCTTGCTTCTGGTTTTGATGCACGCTGTTTCTTTCACTGCTCATTTCCCATGTTGTTCCCTTTTACTTTTCATCCACTCTCATTCTACTTTTTGGTGCAGCATCAGCAGGCCACAGGTTAGCATTGCTTTTAAAAATGATTTCAAAATACATTCATGGCTTTATGCTACTGCTGTTAGGTAATCACTCATTTGGTTTTTAACAAAGTTCTTTTTTAGTATGTGATTCATGATGTATAGGATGTCTTAGGCATGATTAAAATGCTTTACGCAAACAACAGGGTGTGTTTTAAATTGGTATATGTTTGCATGATTACAGGTTGGAAAAAATATTTTAGAGTGAAAATAACATTATATTATAAAGCACTTTTTAGCTTGTTTGGCTGCGGCTATTGTGCTTCATCCCATAGCTTAATGTGTACACTGTAGCAAAGAATACCATACCATACTATACAATGATAGGCCATACCATACTATACAATGACAGGCCATACCATACTATACAATGACAGGCCATACCATACTATACAATGATAGGCCATACCATACTATACAATGATAGGCCATACCATACTATACAATGATAGGCCATACCATACTATACAATGATAGGCCATACCATACTATACAATGATAGGCCATACCATACTATACAATGATAGGCCATACCATACTATACAATGACAGGCCATACCATACTATACAATGATAGGCCATACCATACTATACAATGACAGGCCATACCATATCATAGCATATCATACCATACCAAACCATATCACACCATAGCATACCATATGATGCCATACCATACTATATTATGACATACCATACTATGCTATACAATGACAAGCCAGCCATAACATACCACATGATACCATAGCATATCATACCATAACTATACCATAGTCTACAATGACAGGTCATACCATACTATACAATGACAAGCCATACCATACCATACCATACAATGACAGGCCATACCATACCATACTACACAATGACAAGCCATACCATACCATGCCATACAATACCATGACAGGCCATACCATACCATATACGATGACAGACCTTACCATACTATACCATACTAAAACATGACCGACCATAACATATGACAGACCATAACATACAATGACAGACCATACCATACATGCCAAGCCATACCTTACCATGCCATACAAAAGTTATCATACAATAATATTAAAATATTATGCTATTATATAATATACATATATGTTATATTATGATATCATATTTCAAAATATAATAATCCTTTTTTTCAAAGATTGTGCAACATGGCTAGAAACATTGACAAAGCCAATAGACTTCTCATAGGCAAGACCTATTGGCTTTGCCATTGCTTGTTCTTCCTCCCACTACAACATACAGCGTGGCACAGAGGTTCAGCTCTCTTCGGCCATTGCTAACTTCACTGTGAGTGACGCTGTTCTGCCCTTTCAGAGGCCACATATCTACATATAAAGTTGTTCCCCTAGGTGCCTGGGACTCCTGGGTAAAGCGTGCTTTATGAAACAAAAAATCATTTTTGATTTTACCCAGTGTTGCTTTAAGATTGATGACAGCCCGGCAGCTTTCACAACTATAAAGTATTGCAAAAACCATGACACAAAAAACACGAAGTGACAAATCCAAATGGCGTACGGCCAATGCCAGACATATTTATTGGCTTTGCCAATGCTAATTTTATAAAGTTATTCTGAGTCCTGATTGATCTGCAGAGAAACACTACTTGAACTGATAGGCTTTTAAACAATCTAGTATGATTTGAACCATATTTTCTAGGTCATTGCATGACCTTTATGAACATTTTTCAACCTCAATTCCATAACAACTCCTCTTAGTTTACCAGGGGATTAGTGGTGTGCAAATTTATTTCAGACAGCACGATTAATATGGTGATGTGGTGGAAGTGCACACTGAGTTGCCTACTGCTGGCTTTCTCAAAATAGATCAGACACAGGTGGTTTTTAATGTTCTTAAACCAACAGCTGCTTTTAACTTGATTCAAAGGATACCCAATTAACCCTTTCTGAACCTGATAATATAACATGTTTGAGAAAAGGTTCCCGATAGGGATACATTCTCTCTATGGTGTGGTCAGCACAATAGCTGAATTAGTCACTATTGTGGATCGATCTCTATTGTATATTTAATATAACTCTTCACCGTACTAAATAGTCCTGCATGGACCTGGGAAACTTGGCACCTATGGCCCGCGAGTCTAAGACACCTGAATCTTCAAACGGCCTATGCAACTCACTAAGAAGAAAGCTGGAACAGCACACCCAGTCCATGGGAATGATGAAAAGGAAAGCAGACAAAGAAGTCTGAACAGTTACCGAATCTTGTTAAAAATGAAACATGAGTATTAAAGCACTAGAAACGCAGTGCAGAGCACAGCACAGTTTGTCGATGTTTCATCACCCTTTTATTTAAATGATGTACTCTAGTGAGCCCATAGTCAGACACCTGGGGGCTCAGAAAAGGATATCCAACCTATAGCAATGCCTTTTTGAGATACTCAGCTATCAATGTAGACAAGAATCAGACAACAAAATGTGATTGGAATAATGCACTTCTTGCATTTTGTCATGAGTAGGCGGAATGATGTAGGCCGAAACGTGTCGACTGTTCCTTAAAGAGATCTTCCATTCAGAAAAACAAAGGAGTAGAAGAATCGGCTTCATAAAGTGATAAGAGTGACATTGGTCTACACAAGTTACTGGTTGGAACACTCTTAGGGTGTAGCAAGGACATTATTCAAATTTGTACACCCTATTTTGTGAAATTAGAATACAAGGACTGCTTTATAATACAATGTGATTTTTTGCACAAATGCGATGATACTTTGTAAAAAAATAAATGTGTGATAAATTGGCTAACGATTTATTATTGAGTATTTAATACAAGAAAGAATGCAAAAGTAATACTGGATATATTAAATATAGACTAGAGATAGATCAACAATAGTGACTGGTTCAGCTGTTATGCTGTACAAAACATAGAGGGAATGTATCCCTACAGGGAAACCTTTCATAAACACTTTAACTGGATTCAAGTACGTTGAATCTGAACTCCCCCTCCTTTGTCCAGGAGGGCTGAGTGCATGCCTGATTTTCAAGATAAATATTGCCTATTTAAACAATTGTCATTTGGATTCATTCAATGTACATGATGGCTTTCTAACTTTCCATTCAATGTGTGAGAAGTTTATACAGCAACACAAAAAGATGATGGACGGAATGCTGAACATTGTCAAACATTCATTCCCAGTCAAAGAACTTGTTTAAATCCAGTGTTTTCTTGCTCACCATGCCATCCCAGTTTGGACCCAACCATATGCAAATCAGTCTTGGCCCTGCCCCTCCCCCCATGGGAACAGTCCAGCCCAAACTGCCAGACCAAATCCTCCCCGGACCGGAAACTAGCATCCTAGGACCGGTTTCAGGGTATCATCCCTCGTCAGCCAGGCGAGCTTGAATCCAGTGGCACAGTGAGCATGGGACCCACTTATGGTGACAATAGCAACACAATAATGTCCTGGACTGGAAACAAACATCCTGGGACCTGCTTTGGTTAGGTCCAAACTGTGGTGGCATGGTGAGCAAAAAAGATGGATTTAGGGTCAGATCTCTGTACTGGGGGGAATGTTTGACAATGTTCAGCATTCCATCCATCATGTTGCTATAGTCGCCCTAAGTGGAAAGGGTATGCTCAGACAGGGTCCTGGCTCACTATGCCACTGGATTCAAACTAGCTTGGCTGATGATGGGTGATAACCCAAAACCGGTCCCAGGATGCTTGTTTCAGGTCCAGGGAGGGCCTGCCTGGCAGTTCCGGCTGGACTGTTAGCATGGCGAGCAGGGTCAAGACTGATTTGCATATGGCTGGGTCCAAACTAGAATGGCGTGGTGAGCAAAAAATCTATGAATTTAGGCCCAGATCTCTGTACTCGGGTGAATGTTTGACAATATTCAGCATTCCGTCCATCATCTTTTTGTGTTGCTATAGTTGCCCTAAATGGGAAGGGTATGTCCAGATGTGGTTCCCATGCTCACTATGCCATTGGATTCAAGCTAGCCTGACTGATGAGGGTGTGACACCCCAAAACCAGTCCAAAGATACTTGTTTCCGGCCCTGGGAGGACCTGGCCTGGCAGTTCAGGCTGGACAGTTCCCATTGGGAGCAGCGTCAAAACTGATTTCCTTATGGCTGGGTCCAAACTGGGGTAGCGTGGTTAGCAAAAAACTATGGATTTAGAACGAGGTCTCTGTACTGGGGTGAATGTTTGACAATGTTCAGCATTCCGTCCATCATCTTTTTGTGTTGCTATAGTAGTTTATACAGCCAGGTTTTTTCTTTGCATTCTTGTACTTGTTGGCATGGTGTTTATAAAGAAATAAACAATTACCTAACTAAAAATAAATATAATCTGTACTGAGGGAACTGCTAACACATGAAAATAGGAAACTTGAGAGCGCAAATGTACCCAAATCATATACTGAAAATCTGATCTGCCATGTATCTGGCCCTCGTGGGCCACTGTTGGTCACCCTTGCGTTGTAACAGTATCACCTGAAACTGCCCACTGAGCATGAGATGTTTTGTCCTAAAGGCACGGGGTCCAGCCAGGTGTTGCTCACCAGCAGTCGATGATCACAGGGCACAATTCGTGCTGTAGTCACATGTTGTGTTCATTCAGCTGGTCGACTGAGTGTTGAGGAGTCCAGCTGACAGGGCAATAATAGACATTAATCCCCTCTGCTTGGGCAGTTAATCCCTGCCTGGTCACGCTGGGAAAACAGCTTATTACTCTGTGTTAGCATCACAGAGTGTTTTCACGAACCTTCCAGCCATGCTTCCCTCCTCCTCCTCCTCCAACCCCCTCCCCCCTCCTCCCAGCAACAAATTGCAGGGTAAACTTTTAACTCCACCTCCCTCCATTTGGACGGTATAAGGACATTCATTATGAAAGTTCTCTCTCTGTTCTGCACAGTGTTTCCTTTTCTATCTTGCTTTGGAATCTCCCAAGCAGAGATCCAGGAATGTAGGGAGTGTTTATGCAACAACCTACAATTATTTGAATCAGCAGAAGTGTGCTGCGTCCCTTCGTTAACCCTTAAAGCACTGTCTCAAAAACAGTGCAGTGCAAGTGTGAATCCTGGCTTTCTGCATTCTCGCCAGAGCTCACGCTTGAACACATAAATGAATGCGTGTGTATAGCCAGGGCACAAGTCCTAAAAAAAGAAGTGGGGGGACGCTGACGTCATGACAGGAAGTGACGTCACGAAAGGTGGCTTGCACCATCAGACTCATTGCCTCCCTCGCTCACCCCTTAGATGCGATTGCATCAGAGAAGCCAGCGCTCTGAATGAGTTCCGATCTCGCCCCAGAGAGGCCAAAGAGTGAATGTGTGGCTCCATTTGCTCCAGTTATCGAGCTCCCGGTAAAATAAGTGGGGGGACGCCGTCCACCCGCGTGGTACCCCGACTCGAGCCCTGTGTATAGCGTACGCTAGTAATTTAATTACCTCTAGGCACATGGGAAAGTTAAAAGTGTGGATTTAATGCCTAGCTGATAAATGACCCCATGCACTTCCTGGCATGGCTTTTAATCAACAGCAATTTGCATGCTGGGATTCTAAAGGCCATAGGGACAACGGTGGAAAACGTCACTACAAATCCCAGAATGCAAACTACGGTTTGCTAGAAATCCTGGACTGGTTGAAGGAATCACACGCAACAGGGTCTTATTTGGTGCTTGTGAAAAGAAAATTGGTGTATTCTGATCAACGCAGCAGTGGCTCTGTGAGCACCAGTGGGCGTCACTGCTGCTCAGGTGGGTGAGATGGCATCCCAGATGCCCTGCCCTCTCTGCAGAGCTGCTGTCTTTGGAAGAGATATACCCCAGACTGAGGACTGTAAAAAAGAAACACACATGACAATTGTCCAGTCTTCTGTAGGAATTTAACACTGCATTATGTCCCTAAGGTTTCTCACATAATGCCGACAACCCCACAAGGAGCACCAGTGAGTTTAAGCATTTCTTCCCTGGTACAGTTGGCGCACAGCAGAGGCCACAAGTGCAACCACCACAGGGATGCACTCCACACTGCTGTGCAGCACTCAGGTGACCGGTCAGTCCAAGCAGCAC
Source organism: Calotriton arnoldi (assembly GCA_963921515.1). NCBI lineage: Eukaryota > Metazoa > Chordata > Amphibia > Caudata > Salamandridae > Calotriton > Calotriton arnoldi. Next base: position 854,770 of record CAWUFW010001240.1, read on the forward strand.
TTGCAGGCAAGACGAGCTTCAAAAGCAAATGTGACAACTCAGAGATGCCTAGCAGAAATGCACTCAACGGTGTAGATGTCACACCCACATGAGTGCATTGTGGAAATGAATGTGAATGGAAAGAAGGCTTTGAGATTGGTCTGCACTGAGAGGCACTGGTTAGGTCTATAGGGACCCCTGGGTGAGGTATATCCCAGACCTGTTGTCTCTCATCTCCTTTAGGTATTTCTGGTTTCTCATTGACACACTGGCAAGGAACGTGCCCCTGCACCTAAGAGCTCTTCTGTCTTTGTGCTTTGCAGGGGCGGCTCCTCCGCTAGGGCGGAGGAGCATCGCCCCACTGCTTTCTCGGAGTGCGAGAAGCCAAAACATAAAATGGTAATAACTTTAAGTTATTACAATTTTATGTTTGCTTTGCGGGCGGGTGGGCAGGGCTGCTCTGCTCTCCGAGCAGGGCAGGGGAGGAGTGGTTTGCCCACTCCTGGGTGCACAAAGACGGTTTGGTCGGCCCTCTCGGGCCACCCAAACCAGTCATGCACACTCTGCCCTTCTCCATACAAGCTGCATTGCAGCCTGCATGGAGAACATGCACGCCCCTCTAGCCGCTGGCTGGTGCGCCTTGACACGGCGCTCCAGACCAATCACAACGCTGTATGCAGCATTGTGATTGGCTTGGGGGAGGCCTGCTTGCTGTTCCTGTGAGAGGCAGGTGAGCAGGGACCCGGCAGAAAGGTAGGTTTTTAAATTATTTCAAAAAAATTATGACTCCCCCCCCCTGCGCGTCCCCCCTCCCCGCAAGACCCCCCGTGAAACAAGCCATGCCGGCCGCTACTGGTGCTTTGATACACTTTCAGATATTTTACTGAAGTTTAATTCACTAGAAATACCCATTTCTTGGCTAACTTCACCTCTCCCAGAGGGCTAATGGAGTTTGGGGTACTGAGATAGTTAGAGCTTTTCCTCTGCTTCTCTTAGAGGAATGGGTAATCCAGCTTTCTCTGGACTTTTCCAGGGTCAGGACCAATTTATGGCCCATTATAGTCACAATGTGGGTCTCTTTACTTGCAAGTGAGTCAGTGATCCTCACCACTTTCTAGAGGAACACAGAGCATTGAAAACATATTGAGAGGACTTCATCCTTGACGTACGTGACCACTTGTTTGTAACATTGGATGTTGACGATATAGGCTCGAAGCCTACAGCGGAGATCCTAGAAAGATGGGTTTCAAAACCAGCATTCCAGAGGGAAACCACTTTCCCGCTGTGGACCTATCTGAATCTCCTGGGAGAAAGTGGCCAAATCTCAGATCTGTATCAATAACCAGAAAATGCAATGCCATGACTTGGGCACCGCACACAACTTTATGACTAACTGCAACTTGAGGATGGGGGAGCTAAATTTGACAAAGCAGTGCTCACATCTGTTGATGAATAAATTACCTCTTCTTCTCTGTTTTGTGATTTGTATTTCTGAGTAAACATAGAACCTGATTTAGAGATTGGAGGGCGTTATTTACTCCAACAGGGCGAATTTAGAGATATATCCCAGCCCAGAGGACATCTCTTAACATTGGCAGGAACCGCCGTCATGGCAGTTTCTATCAAAAAGCTTGACTGACGGCTCCGTCAACATGATGATGCCGAATGTCAAATTTTTAACATGTTTTTGTATTTTCAAAAACAAAATTCAAAAGCAGATTTTGTTTGTGAAAATACTAGAAATATTGACCCCCCCCACACCATGGATGTTGTCTCTCATGGTGTGGGAGTCATTTTGCAGTTCTCACTGCCCCCTTACTGCTAGGTTTTACCCAGCAGTGACGGACAGTGAAAACTCGCCATCCGACTGCCCACTATAAATTGGGCAGGCGGTCGAATGGCCAAACCTCCGACGGGCCTCACTCCATCCAGTTGTCGTCGGAGTATATCAGTAGACGGAGCAGTCTCAGTCACTGACATACTTATGGTCCACCTGTAAATTAGGCGGGCAGACCTTCAGTGTGCTGGAGAGGATCCTCTATCGCCATTGAATGGAGAACCCTCTCTGCCAAACTCTGAATCTGCCCCATAGTTACATTGCAATAGGATGTTTTTTGTGTTATTCGAAGGTGGCTTGTACTGTTATGCTGCATACATAATTAAAGGACTGGAATTAGGGAAACAATAACTCTTGTCAGAAATTTAGAAAGATATTCAGGAAAATATTAAGAAATTGTACATAATTGTTTGGCTCTGAAATGGACAAAATGTTGAATTTATGAATGATAAGTCTGATCTCATCTCATGGCTCTTTAGCAGTTCTCTGCTAAACAAGACACATCTAGCCAGGCTAATTATTATGCATGTGCATGATGGTTGTATCAACATTTATTTGATGGAAACATGGCCGTGGAGCAACAAAGCACTGCACATTAAAGAGGGTTGGGAGATAATATAATATTGTGTACATAGAGCGGGGATTTACACTTTCTTTTAAAACTATTTATTTACTTTACATTTCACATACATTTTCAGGCGCAGGGAGATTAAGCGGAAGTACAGGATTTGCATAACCTAGGTCCACAGGTTCCTAAATTGGAAAGTTAACACTAGACTATATCTCAGAACACTCTTCACTTGAAGCCCACATTTAGACACGACTCAGAATATTGGTTGGTTTATGTGTTCTCTTTCTCTGCTATTAGTCTTTGTTTTATTCCAAATCAGTCTTGTTACAGGTAAACAATGTGGAGAGAGAGGAGAGAGCGAGAGAGATAGAGAGACACTCTGGGTAATTTTTAGGTCTGGGCTTTGACAGCACATCTGTCAAACAGACCTATTGCTTACAATATGTAGGGAGTGGGTTTTGGGTCCAACTCTCTCAACTATTTGCTTTCTTTGACTAGATTCTACAGCCATTAGCTTGAGAGTTTATTACTCACTTCTTCGCTAAACCCAGTAGAGTGTACAACAATGCTGACATTTCTTATTTTTGGTAAAAGGATCTGGGCACACTCTACAGATTGTGACACGCAGGGAGCACTTTGTTATTCTTTGCACTGGGAACCACCACAGCGTTTGTTTCCGTTCCATTTAAGCAAAGGACTCTCCTTCGCCCAGATGCATGTTTGAGACCATCACAAGTAAGAAATATCCGTTTGGTTCTTGGCCATGCTCTTGAATATAGATTTGGATGTCCTGGGCATACCACTGGAATTCTAGGTGGTTTAACACCATGATGTGAGCCCGGTGCAGTTACAGTACACAAGAGGGGTGAAAGTGACGTATATATTGGCACCCCAATTCAGTGACATATGCATTTGACAGGATTTTCCCTATTCTAGTTTGTCTGTTGCGATTGGTGAGATGCGCCCGGCGCCACAACGGTGTCCATCAAGACATTGTCATTCGATGACTCAGACATTTGAGTAGGTTCCTATGGTCATCTGGAGTGAATGCCGCATAGACCTCCAGGAGGCTCTGGATGGCTGGCAGGGTTTAGTTCCCTTTGTGGGTATGAAGGCTGACTGTCCCATCACTACGTTTGTTGTGTTTGTAATATTCTTGGAGCTATTTTCTTATTTTGCTTTTGATGATCTTGCTGGTCTAGTCTAAGCTGGACAGGCTAGGGCAGATTGAGCTGAGACAGGATATGACGCATATACAGCAATGCCCTAATAGAAAGCCAAACACTGAAATGACACTATTACTGATGTGTTACCGAAATAGAAAATATCCTTTTAATAAGAAGTTGCTTACTCTATAGCACTTCATACCACATTTCTGACGTTTCTAAGCATTGCAAATGGCCAATGTTGCTAGTACCCAAGTTTATACTACACAAATTACTCACCCAGGCAGGTCGGAAGACTTAACAGGCCTTGATGGGGTATGAGCTGTGTATCAGCAGATACTTCAGCAGTGAGCATTTGACTCACTGAGCCATCCTATTCACCTCTGAAAGTGCTTTATCAAATTCTGAAACTTACACAAAGACAAGGACGTGGGGTCAAACTAGGGACACTTCAAGCCTCGCCTTCTTGGACAAGACTTGTGGTTGGTTCAACAGCTCAGCTCCAGTAGCCTATAGGAAGCTTCAGATGAGCTTAAAGAGGAAACGCGTTGTAGACCTGCGGAGTAGGGGGCATCATGTAAGGCGCTGTTGTGACGTAGCACATATGCTTTAACCAGTGAAGAGGATGATACATGCAGACGTCATCACTCACGTACCATACGCAGACACTGGTGAGAGGAACTGAAGGAAGGGAACCCATCTCTCGCAGGGAGCAGCGTACGCCTGGCAGGACATCGAGGGAGAAAGGCCCTCTGCCCACCTTTCCTTTTGTTGACCCCTTCCCTGTGCTAGAAGTTGAACCCAGAGACGCCTGGCGCTGCCCGGGGCGAGAGGTGCCATCTCAGATTAGTGCAGCGCCCTTGTCCGCCTCTGGTTCACAGCACATGAGGGGCAGTACCAGCCTTTCTGCAAGCAGGGGGTGAACGAGCTCAGAGAATTAGTACCATGGGATGGTTTAAAGAACACAAGCTCAGATAAAACATAAAAAGCAACTACCTTTTGGCTTTGAGGCGTGGCTCTTTGATGTTTGTGGGCTTGGCACTCTATACTCTGGGTCTCAACCCATATTTCTGCTCAGTTAAAAGACACTGACATGCTCCAGCTCCATGGAAGGACAATCACTCTCCAAAAAGCTGTAAACCTATGTTTCCTGACGAATATATCTCCTCCAAAGAGGATAAACATTCTGCCTGAAGCAAAGAATGCTCGCAGGTCTATGTGAATTATATGGAGTCGTCACAATCATCTCTAGTAAATCATCTTTAGCAAAGAGACGGCAGCCAAACGGATACAAGTCTCCCCAAGCCTTTACGGAATGGTGATAGTTTTACAAAGCTGACATTTGTGAAACAAAGCAGTTTACTCGTGTCGTTAACACACTTCAGGCGGACAGAGACCAATAGGCTGGGCCACGGGAATTATGGGGATATGAAGGAACAAATTATGTGGCAAGATTGACTAAATTATGTGACAAAGAAAGTCAAAGTGTGTGGCATAGTATGTGATTTAAGTAAATTACGCTACACACTGCTCCATTATTATCTAAACTACTTTAACACACAACGATACAAAAGGAACCTCCGTGCTACAAAAAACACACCGATTTCTTAAGAAAGTAACATTTTCCCGTTCAGCAGATTCTATTGATGAGGAATTCCTCAGTCAAGTACAGAAGCACATGAACACCAGTTTAATAACACTGACCTTTCTGCTTCCTGGAGTAAAATAGATTCCGTAAAACATATAGAATGTAAAACTCAGCATAAAACAAGCCTGCACGTGCACGCATTGCAGATAAATGGTCTGCTTCATTATTTGGCATCACCCGTCATGATAGGGCATTTGTCGTAATGTTCATGTTTACCTTGAGTTCAAAATGAAGAGTGTTAGGAAGTGCTTGTTTCTCTTAGGAAGCAACCATGCAGGACAGTACAGGTCCTTTATTTGTATTATGTGGCGAGTGAAGGTTCCCTCGGAGGCTGTAAGATGCGTATTATTGGCCCTTAAAAGAGATGGAACATGTCTTCTAACCTCCCAGTCAAGTCTCGAAATAAATGATGAGATGTAAAGAAGTGTTTTCATGACCAAGAAAGAATACTTATTTCCACCCTGTTCGAGCTATTTCTAGGTATCTAAAGTTGCTTTTCTGCTGTCCCTTCAAGCCCATGAACTGGGGATGTTAGAAAAATCTGAGCAAAATTATCAGCTATTTAAATGCCTGATTACAGCCACTAACAGATATCATTGTATTAATGCATTATCGCAAAGTGTGAGGTGCATCATTCCTTACCTTTTGTATAGAGTGTAATAACTTCGGTTTGTCTGTGCTGTTGAGGAAATCCTGAAGGGAAATGCACCAGCCGGTCACACCAAAAACATTAATCACGCAGGAAGAACCTGAGAGAGAGATCATGGGAACACCGTCCCTCAAGCTAAGCCGATGCCCGGCTCTGGGAAGAGGTGTCAGTGTGTGGTTCCTGATGGCCGAGAAGCAAAGCAAAATGCACCGCATGCATGTGTGTAACTGCTGGAAAAGACTCTTACTCAGAGCAGGGCACTGCCACCCCCACGCCCTTTCAGATCAACTAATTCATTTCCTGGATCAAGGACAGCCATCCTTCCTCCTGAAGCTGAAGGAAAGTCTCAAGAGGGGAATGAGACTGGAAGCTGGTACCAAACTCACAAATGCAATGGTCTAATGTGAAGAGCCAATGCACCGGGGATGTGGAGAAAGCTCCTGGTACCAGGCCTGACTCCGTGGGATGTCAGACTAGATGAATGTTGTTGAAGCTTAGCTGGGAAAAAAAACATCTGCCTTCCAGTCTCTTAGATGCGTGGGTATGCAGGACTGCCATCCACCCACACCTAACCCACGGCACAAGTAGGTTACATCCAAGAGAAATTAGGGTTGGGTTTCCTGCAGCTTGGACAAGAGATATTTTTAGACTTTTACCAAAGAATGGTAATCTTACATCTCATAAACCTCTGCTCTGATGAACAGATCCAGGCTGGAGTAAGAGATGAACACACTGGATATATCCACTCTTGGATTCAAAACTAAATTCAGATGAAGATAAGCCCTGAGCAGCGCTGAAGCTGGAGATACAAAGAGGAGCAGGTGCCTGGCTGTTCCTCTCCAGATGGTTCAGACCTGTAGGCCTGTCTGACCTGTGGATACATGTTCCACTCTGCCCAATGTCTAGGTGAAGGCCAATAAAATCCTGAAGTACAGGGAGAAGACACAATTTAGAATGAGGAAGAAAATGAAGGGGTGGGTGATGGTGACTCGTGACTGTAGATTTTTTCATTATCTTGGAAAAACAGAAATTCAAGGCTCGCAAGACAGAATCAGAGAATGCCGGAACCTCAGCACTTGAGGCCTTTTGTCACCTTTTTTCTTTTACAGTCCAAGACCACAAAGATTGCCTCTTACCTGGATGGTCATCCAGTTCTCTACAATAGGAGGTCCTAACCACATTCTGCTTCACTCCCTGCCTGTCATCTGGTCATTAGACTGTGTCATGGAGACCTCCACACTCAAAGGAAACTCAGTCAACCTCGAGGCATGACATTTGTGGCAAGACAAGCCCTGCAAGAAACCCACTACTTTCACTCTGTTCTTGAAAGCACCAGTGGGGTCCCAACTGGGCCATTCACCTCTTTTTCTGTTCCACTATGTATAACTCAAAAGGATGGAGATGAAACCCTTCAACTAGAGTAAACCCTCCCTAAACAACCCTCCAAAGATGCTAACATTACTCTAGGAGGATAACAGTGGAGGCATAAAGCAGATCACGAATGCTTGGGGTCAGGTGTTTTGTAAAGGTATTTGAGGGAAGACTATTACCTTGAAGGACACTTGGCCCTCACCCACCCATGGGTGGCATGCTTCATCACTGAGCCCGCTGCATTTTCATGCCAAGTGTGGCTTAGCATGAGCCGGCTCACATCAAGGATGAGGGAATTCTTCTTGCTGGTGTTTTTTTTTGTGGAGCTACAGTTATACCGTGTGACGGTAATTATCAAGGTAACACATGATGTTTCAACGCACTGTCCTAACCCTGAAAGAAGGAAGAGAATAGGATCACAAGGAAACACACAATTGGTGAGTTAAAACTACCTTGCGATGGACCCGAAAATGATTTTATTAAGGGCACTCGAAGGTAGATTAAGACAACTGGGGAAATATTTCTACCTTAAGAGGTGGTCAATATATTTCATTCTTATTTAAAAGACCCCTACGGGGTTAGAAGGCTTTCTTCAGGACCTTGGTCCAGAAGGGATTTATACTAGATATGCAATGTAAGGTACACATAGGAAGGTGTATATGTCTAGTGGAAATACCAAGTAGTGTGTGAATACTAAAACTTTCAACTTTAGTGAGGTAATACCTAGCCAGATACACTCTGGTACATTTTGGACAAGTAACACTAAACGTGAAATGAGAACCATCCTTTAGAAACTGCAGATAAGAAGAACTTATCTGTTCATTTGAAGGTGACAGGAAACAATACATTGGGAGGGCTTGGGAACAAGCCTCTGTTTCTAAGACAGTTGCCAATAAGAACCAATAGATGGCAATCTCCAAGAAGTACATATTGTGCATGCGGAATCAAACTGTGCATCATATGTTCTCGCGACTCGAGGAAATGACGGAAGCACAGCCAGTGGAGTAAACAACCAGTGCCACTGCTGTATTTTCTGATTTATGGGAATAAATACACAATGTAAATCTCCAATGCTGTCAATTTGAAGCAGCTTTTTAGTCAGAGAGGGAAAGAGCGAACAGGAACTTCAGCATTGGAGGCATAAAAATAAGCTTTCCAAGAAGTTATTGGAATTCATTTTCCTTCTTCACATCTTTGACAAGCGTCATTCGGTTTTTGACAGGCGCGCAAAGCATGGAAGTGGATAAACAGACTGCCTCCAGCATCCAAGAACACAAGATGGCGTATTGCGAGACTCGTACAGAGGGCATTAACAATGGATGAGATGTGTCACAGCATCTCATCCCCTCTGGAAGAGATCAACAAGGTCCCTGCTCCTCCCTTCAGGAAACCCCGGCACCAGGTACGCCGTTACCATGCCAGCTGTCATATTCTGACTGACAAGAGATCTGGTCTGAAAAGCGCCCATTTGTGGTGTGGAGCGCAGAAGAGCTACTGGGAAGTACAAGTTCATGCCTACATATCCGACTTGTGCTACCCATCACTACTGAAATATTAACAAGATGTCATCATGTGTTGAAGCGCTGGCTTGGTGACACCTATTCTTGAAGGCGCCCAGAATGCCTCTCGTTAAGCGTGTGTCGTGTCCCAGCAGAAAGATTAGCAACATAGATGCTGCAGTCGAACACTTACCACTCATCATGAGTACTCTTAGTCAGATTTAATATACAATATTTTTTTTCAAAACTGCCACTGAGTTTGATGGACTTCACTTGCCCATACTATGCAGTCAAATTTGAGGGCAATAATATTCATATAGGATGAAATGTAACTGGTTCATTACATACCCTATAAGCATCTATAATATGAAACACTGATTTTAGGGGGGATTTCATAGGTGGGGTACTTAATAGGTCCGGAATCTGGGTCGAGTTTTGGAGACAAAGGATCAATCTTGGGAGATGCAAATACTTTGTTAGGCTAAAGAGATCATAGGTGCTAACGAGACATATACTAGTGTGTACAACCTCAAATAGAAAATTACTAGGGCTGTATTGGTGAATTTGTCACTGCCTTGTGTTTCTTTCTGTCAGTTTGTTTAAAGGTGCGTTTGCAACTTTTCTATTTGGTGGGGGTGGTTCAAAGAGATCTCAGTTTGAACAAATTATAGTGTGACTGGTATAAGGCAAATACTTATTATGAGCTTTGTAACTTCCCATATCCTCCATATTGTGTCATCTTAGATCACATACTCGAAACCATGTAACTTCCCATATACTCCATATTGTGTCATCTTAGATCACATACTCGAAACCATGTAACTTCCCATATCCTCTATACTGTTTCATCTTAGAACACACACCCGAAACCATGTAACTTCCCATATCCTTAATATTGTGTCATCTTAGAACACACACCCGAAACCATGTAACTTCCCATATCCTCCATATTGTGTCATCTTAGACCACATACTCGAAACGATGTAACTTCCCATATACTCCATATTGTGTCATCTTAGATCACATACTCGAAACCATGTAACTTCCCATATCCCCTATACTGTTTCATCTTAGAACACACACCCGAAACCATGTAACTTCCCATATCCTCCATATTGTGTCATCTTAAACCACATACTGGAAACCATGTAACTTTGCATATCCTCCATATTGTGTCATCTTAGACCACATACTCGAAACTTAACTTGAATCCCATTAGATCGCCTTATGTGCTATCTCTGCTTCCGAAAGAATATGAGAGACCCGCCGACTTTACATTGAATTCTAAAACCAACTTATAACTGGGCCTGTTGAGCTCCCTACTTTGTCCATCTACCACTTCTTTTGTGATGTGAATATAGCTAGGACTTTACTCTTTCCATACAAGTACCCACGCAGAATCATTCCAATGATGTACAAGCTAGAAGCACAAGACGAGACACTGCAAAGATCTTCCAAGGCTGAACTCATTTGAGCTTGGCAATAACCTGATCTAAACAATACTTTGTTGAACAACGAGCAAACTCTCCAAACACGCACAACCAAAGAGCAACAAACATCAGACAAATTAATTTTGTTCCAGGTACACACGATAGGGTTCCCCAATATAGAATGCACAACAATGCCATAACAATGGTGTGAGCGCTATACAAAACATAACAAACCAGCTGCATGTGAACATTGTCTACAGTCTTTATTAATTTGGGATTTTTTTAATTCAGTTGTAATTTGGCTTTTGCATACTGTTAATTTTCAAAGAAGAGTTCAACTCTGCAATTGAAACTAGTGGTTTGAGGTATTTTACTGCTAGTTGTGTGTACCCATAGAGGGATTATGATGTTGTAGGTATTTCAAGATGGATTTGGACCCCTGCCAAGCTGGAATTCCACGTGTTGACAGCGTGGGCTTTCACACGGGTAAGTGCTGTGATTTTTGGGAGGAAGCTCATATGCCTGAAAATCTAACACCGATATGTTTGAGTCTTATACATTTTATTTGATGTGCATGTGTGGAGTATTCGAGTTGGTCAAAAAGTGTTGTGTTTCAGTCTTATGCCTTTAATTCTGCTGCACTTGTGTGTGACTGAGATGGCAGAGCTTTACAGTGGTCTAGAATTGTTGTGCTAGAGTTTTATGCCTTTCGCACATGACATGTAACCAAGAGGTGGCGATGCTTTAGAGTGGTCTAGAAGTGTTGTTTTCCTGTTTTATGATTTATTGCAATGCTCTAGAAGTGTTATTTTGTTTCTGTTGGAGAGTGATTAATCATCGAGAAACCATGGTAGGTTCTAGTTGTTTGTTGCTGGAGGTCTGTGATTTATTGTGTGACTAGAAGTTGGCTTGACTTTGGAGACTGAGGAATTTGTTTTGTCTCTGAGGAAATGTCTAAGCATTGGAAGCAAAAGAGGTTCCCACTGATATTCCCCTGTGTTAATCCTCTATCTTAAGTTAAGACCTTTTAGGTGACTGTGCCACTGTAATGGCAGGAGTTGTAGGCCAGAAATGCACCCGGGCTGGGTGGTTGGTGGCAAGATGGTGGCTTTCACACCGTGACATAATGAGTTAAAGTTGATGGATAAGCTGGGGGAAGGGAGCTCCAGAGGAAATATCAGCTTAAAAGAGACAGAGCAAAACTAGTAAACAAACACAACCACAAAAATATAAGTTATCTTAAGGAGTACTTCCAATGGCTAGCATACAGAAAGGCAATTGACCTAACAATTGCACTTAAACGTTTGTAGAAACACCTAAGAGGTTTATTTTCGGACTCATGCACCTGTCACTATGTCCCATGAAGATGCACTAGTCCAAAAAATCTCAAATGGCCCTAATTGGATTCATCCTGGCCACAATCCTCAACCACAGGGCAAACATGACCAAGAAAACAAAAACGGCCAAAACCCAGCTCTCTCTACTAAACAAAGTGAAATCATTCTCCCCAGAAAGCAGCCTCAGAGCTGCTTTTCAAGCCCCCATACTCATGCATTTGAATGGTGGCAATGCCCTTCTCCATGGCCTCCCAGAATTCTCACGTGTGGCCCTTAAGTACACCCAACATGCTGCAGCACATTTTATCCACAGCCTGAAGACATTTGACTATATCATCCCTATCCTCATAGGCTTCCACTGACCCCACTTGCTGGCCCTCATTATCTTCAAACCCAGTGGCAACATCTACAAAGTTGTTACGACCAGCACCCCTGCCTAGATGTCTGACAAGCTCACCATCTCTAGTGGCTGTCTGCACACCCACATCCAGGACATCATAGGAATGGGGGCATAGATGTGTAAAACAAGAAAAAAGCAAGCCATCAAATAACAAGCCATCAGGACTTTTCCATCTATGTACCCAGGATCTGGAACAACATCTCTGTATCCTTCAAGACTGCCCCAACCAGTGGTGGCTCCTCCTTTTGGGCTCAGGGCTATGCCCTCCTAGTTTTCTGACCACTTTTTATCAAACCAAGAGTGAATAAAAATCTATTTTTCACTCTTGAAAAATAAAAGAATGCAGTCCGCAGAGCCCAAGACAACTCGTGAGACTGTGTGATGGCTGGTGCAGGTACACAAAGGTGCTGGCAACAGCCATCAGAGAGATTATCCAGAGCTGGTGAAGCCCCAGTCCTGCCTCAGGGCCCTGCCACCCCTCGTTGGCTCCCCATCTGTGACATGCTAAAGGGTCACAGCTAAAAGTAGGCATGGGTGCTGCAGGCTTAAGCCCTACGGTCACATGACTACACACCAATCAGCCTGTTACGCCACTCGTTTCCAACATGAGGTAAAAGAGCAGAGACTGAAACCTTGAATCCGCGACTGCGCACGTTTGAGGTTTCAGATTCATGCTCCAGGGTTGGAAACAGTCCAAACAGGAACTCTGCGGGAAGCAAAGTAAGCAGCAAGCTTTTAAGTGTTGTGTGGTTTGGGTAAACGCGTGTTTCTATGAGAGACAATGTGCAAGTGAGAGAATTTCTGTGTGTGTGAGTGACAGAGAAGTCAATGAAGGTGTGATTCAGAGTGAGTGAGAATGAGTGACAAGAAAAGAAAGTATTATTGAGAAAGAATGAGCGTGAGTGAGGGAGAAGAACAGTGAGTGTAACTTAGAGTTACTGTGTGTGAGACTGAGTGAATCAGATTAAGAGTGAGTGAGGCACAGTCTGAGTGAGTCAGACAGAGTGAGACTCAGTGAAAATGACAGAGACTCAGTGGGACTGGCTGAGAGTGAGTGACTGACTGAGATCGAGTGAGTCAGAATGAGTGTGAATAAGTAAGACTGTGCAAGGATGAGTGATCCAGAGTGGTATTGAGTGAATCAAAATGGGTGAGACTGAGTGAATGAGTGAGACAGAGTGAGTCAGGTTGAGACTGAGGATGTGACTAAGTGAAAATAAGTTAGACTGAGTGAGTATGAGTGAAATTGAGTGAGTTGGAATGAGTCAAACTGAGTGAATCAGTCAGACTGAATGAGTAAGAGGCAACTGTGTCAGAAGTAGTGGGAATGAGTGAGGAGTCACAGTGAGATTGAGTCAGTATGAGTGATATGAGTGGGACTTAGTGAGAATGAGTGAGTCTGTTTGAGTCAGAGTGAGATTGTGTGAATCTGCATGAGTGGGACTGAGTGAGATAAAGTGAACATGAGTGAGACTGAGTGGGTCAGAGTGAGAATGAGTGAACTGTGTGAGTCAGTGAGATTGAGTAAGGATGAGTAGTTAGTGAGTGCAAGTGCGAATGAGAGTAAGCAAATGAGATTGAGCGAGAATGAGTGCAAGAGTAAGACTGAGTGCAAAAGAGTGTGAGCAAACTCTCCAAACCCTTCAAGAGGAAGTCCGGCTCACTCACTGAAATTTTAGTAAAGGATTGTGCCCCACTCTTTTGAAAGGTCACCAGTCATGACTGGCCCCAACAGTACAGCATGATGCATTATCATTCTACTTCTGCTTCCAGTACCCAGCTCCATTTTCAATCATTATTTTACTCTACCTGAACAGTGGATCCTCGACAGCACTGCACTTCTTATGGCTTGGCTGCACTATACAAATACCACAATCACACACGCATACATACGCTGTCAGGGGCATTTATATATTTTAATTTAGCAATTGAAGTGTTCTTTTTATGTGTTTGGCAACTACAACAATGAAGAAGACACGATTTGACAAATCTTCTGGTGTTAAAGAGCTAAGTTAAATACTGATTAAACACCACCCAGGCATCTGAAACACGATTAAGAAAACCGTGTACATCTGCCCAACTTAAGACGCTCAACTGCTAACAAATTCCACTTTTAACATTTTGTTTAATGCAATAATCATTAAGTGCATCATTTAGGTCCTATTTTTGTTTGTGCTGAAAAGCAGCTGTTCTGCTTTTTTGGGGATCTGCTGTGGTATTTTTATTATAGTGTAACATGTTGTCAGAATCTTTGGTGTGGATTGGGCCACTTTGGTCACTGTTAGGTGGACATTCTGAAGGGGATTAAGAGGGAGCTAGGAGTACAGCTCCTGAGGGTCTGTTAGCGAAGTGCAGAGACGTCCCCGCTGCATTGCTAACCCTAGCGTGTAGCAAGGGATTAAATACAAAAGGGCAGGGAGCCTGGATGGGAGCTGGCATGAGATTACTTTTAAAGCACCTTCATTAACCTTAACTCAGGTTGAGCTGAGGAGCAGACATTGACCCTGAAGAGAGACAAGGGTGATGTTCTAGGTGATGGGTGGGCGAGCAGGCGCTGAGAGGTCAGCTGAGACTCTTAAGAGACATATGAAAGAGCCCTTAAAAGGGAATTGGAAAAATGCTAATAGTCATTCGGAGAGAGAATTTTAACAGACTAGAACAAATCCTAAATGCATGTATTCCCAAATCATAGTGGTGCTATAATCAGTAAGTGATGTAATTCACGTAGAGTTAGGTATGATCTGCTGGAGGCCCCTACAGGCATCCTGTAACTTTAGACCACACAAGACCCCAGGTTTCTATGTTCTGTTGACCTCTAGAACGAGGCATGATGCCCCCGCCAATTATCAAACTTCACTTTCTCCAGTTTCCAGAACCCATCCCAAAGTTATGTGTTTTATTCCCACAATTGTGCAAGAAAACATTGCAATAATGTAAATGTGTAAATTTTTTCAGTGCATTACTTACTTCCTGTTAAAAGATAAATAATTACTTTCACCCAGAAGCAAGTAGTCCCCAAAGTGAAAGCACACCGTCTGGTGACATATATATGAGGAGGTCTATTTTACTGCCATAGCAATTCCAATCATTTCAACATCTACGCCGAAAAAGCGCTTCAACACCGCATTAAGGGTAGCAAGCGCTATATAAATGCAAACCTTTTTCCCTTCTATCCCTCCACTATCCTTCTCAATCCAAGTAACTGACTAACATATCCACCACTCAAATTACTTTCATATTTTCACTATACTAATCACCACTAATCCTTTATGGGTTCCGGAGTAGTGTGCTACTCGCTGAAAAAGTGCTTTGACGCCTCGTAAGGGGTAGTAAGCACTATATAAATGCAATTACAGTACAATACAATACATTTAGTAAGTTCAGGTTGACATTCTAGTTGAGAAGTTTCACTCTCTTGGCTGTCCATATAATATTTTATTGTCCTTTCTTTATTTTTAAGCACTTGGGAAATTTCATGAAGGGAAAATGTTTCTGACTTCACCCGCCTTTGCCTATGAGGTTTTATTCTGCAGACCCCAATTTAATGTAGAATTATTTATTTAAACGCCTCTAATGGCCAACACAAAGAAATGAGATTGAGAAATGTGGGCTGGATGCCAATACTATGAATTTCCCCATTTTCCTGGCCGTCCTCCCTCATTTGCAGGTTGCAGGTTGCAGGCTGTGCCCAAAATGGAAAAAAAAACAGCCAGTGCACAAATGGTGAAAACCTGGATAAAGATGAGCAAGCTTCCACTAGTACAGGCTTGCTCGCTTTCATCTGGTTTAAATATTGGTACCAGGTGTAAAAAAAGAAAACATGTCCATCTTATCTGTGTGTTCAATTTTTCCGCTTTTGCTGTAGTTCGCTCAATAGTTGCAGTGGTAAATCTGAAGGCAAAATGGGTGCAAAAACAAATTAAAAATTGTTTCTGTCTTTTTATTCCCCATTACATAGAAAGAAATCCCAAAACTCTAACATTCTGTAAATTATGGAGTAAATGGTAGGTAAAGTGTTGCATTTACCACCATCATTTTCTGTCATTGTTTGAAGATGCCTGCATCTTTTGGGGCTTCCACTGATTACTTCATATCTCCTCAAACAGTATCAGTTTAGCAGAAGCATCAGAGCAATTTCTGGAAATAAGTGGGTGGTATTTCTGTCACACTGCGAATTTCTGGCCAGGCTTTAATGCTCAGAAGTGGCCCGGATTTTCCTCCCATTGCATTACTCAGATGTTTACAATGACAGCCTGAACCAAGTGGTAAACCAGCGTCACTTACACTTGTACTGCCAGGTTTTGCCACCCACTTTAGTGCAGAGCACTGAATGAGATCTCTGATTATATAAGGAGGGCAGAGTTATAAGGGGGTGAGGGGGTGAACCCCATAACAGTAAGCTTTTGCTCTCCGGGTAGGCCATCTTACGTTGAGCAGTAATGGTGTCAGACAGTAGCTTGAAGCGACCTAGTTGCCGGGAAGAGGAGGGGGCAGTGCTTAATTTGAGATGGTGGTTTCCAGTGCTCAGCACCTGCACTTAATTGGTTTCCGGTGTTGGGTATTGGCACTTAATTGTCAACAGCCCACTTAGGACAGTCTGCCACATGGTGGCGCTGCTCATCTTATTTAGAGATAAGCAGAACAACAGTTGTTTACGAATACAATATACATTAAAATAATGACTAATACCTGCCTGCCCAGCCATTCATTCCTTCAGCTTTGGAGACCTGGAATAATTTGAACTGTCGCACTTGCAGGCAAGAGAGATGGTTAGTAGTTGTTTTGGCAGCGATGACAGGGGCGATGGGTGGTGCAAGCTGCAGTGGCCTCCCGGTCAAGAGCCCTGGCACTTAATATTTTACAAATTAAGTACTGTGAGGAGGGGCTAATTAATTTGATTTGCGAGTTAGGGTAAACGGATTTTGGGGCTCTGAGGACCAATTTCACTGAAAGAGTGCAGTTGGTGCCCCACAACTGACTTGTCAATCTGCTGCAGAGCACTTCTAAATAGTTATACTTAATTGTGCGCGCATAGACTCTAGGCTTGGTGTCTGATTTACATTAGTCCACACCGAGCACTAACATACGATGGATGCAGATGATATTGCAGGATCCTGGTTGTATAATATTACTTACAAAGCTAATATTCCAATTCTTGAGTCCTTAATTTTTTGATCACACACTAACAGTTTTTAGGAATTCGGCCAGCATGCTAAGAAATGTAAATCTGAGACGTTTTGTTTTAATAATTTGTTAGTGTCAAACATGTTTCTATTGAGCCCGTCACTGTGCCCCTCTACGTCAAACACAGATTATTAGATGCAAGTTTCCCGGAAGTCAGCGTTTTTGTGCATGCCAGATGTGTGACCCTGTAGGCAGCCCCCAGCACCGGCAGGGCGTATCTCCCCAAAGTTGTCGTGTATGTGTGAGGAATGACGCACCCTTGGCTGTTGACTGACAGCTATTTTAAGACACCACACCCCACTTGTGGCCAGGAGTGTCGGCCGACAAACACTGCTCTTATCACGTCCTTATCTGTTGTTGCCCTTGCAGGTTGACACATAGTTTTTACCGTCATGGTCACAACTTTTACCAGCACAGCAGACTGTCGATTCAACACATTCAATTGGTTGAAGCCAAAATGTTACCCTGGGCACATTTTTTAGTAGCTTTGAGCGCGTGGATTTTTACACAGACTTCCTTTGATCTGCTTGTCAATGGCCCTGGCCGAGCCGGCTCCCTTCGGCCTTTCTTCAAGTTTACAAGAGGATCACAGTGAGGTTGAAGCTTCCTTGGTTTAGGTGCTTGAGCTGCGCCCGATTTTCAGGTCCAAATCTTAATCTAACGCCCACAGGTGCCTTGAGCTGGTGTAGCTATATTAAGGCGCTGCAAGCAGCATCCTTAAGGCGCTACTACCCTGCATTCAGTGCAATTCAACGTGGCGGCACAAACTGAGACAACGCGAGCAAATAATCCAGGAGATATTTTGAAATAAGCTTTAGTCTGCCTTACATTTTAGACTTGGTGCAGCCGAGTGGGTGGCAGGAGTCAGGGGGAGAGGTGACCTGGTTAGAGTTTACAGATTGCAGAAACAGAAATAAGCATTTCCTGCAGAATTATTGTATTGCAGCATTTATATAGCGCCTACTACCCCTAGGTGGGGCGCTGAAGCGGTAGCTTACATGGGTAGCACACTGTACCATGTGGGGTGTGTGGTTTGAAGTGTGTTGTCTTTGTTTTTTGATCCTATGTGAAAACTGTTTCCATGTCATGTGTGCTGACCACCGAGGTGCGTTTATCATGTTATGGGACATAGAGCAGACGAAAAAAGCTAACAAACCTTGACACAGAGGGAGCAGCACACACAGAACTCCTCCCAGGTGACACAGATGCTTTTTCAAACAAGCATTGGCATAGCCAATAGGTCTCGCCTTTGGGACCTTATAAGTGTTTAGACATGCAACAGTTGATGTTGTTGCACCAAGGATATTGTACTGCATAACTAAATACTTATAAGGTTCCAAAGGCGAGACCTATTGGCTATGCCAATGCTTGTTGTTACTGGGGGCCGGTTTTGCAGCGGTGCTGCAATATCGACCCCCCAGTACCAAAAGCAGCAGTGCTTCACACTTGCACCGCCCCCCGCTGCCCCGCCACCTGGGGGCTGGTCCTATAAAATTTCCAGGGCTGCTTTGGGTTCCCAGTCCAGCCCTGGTGGGCAATCTGCAGAAAAAAATTATAGGGATTAGGGCAAACATACATGCGATTTAGAGTAGGCTGGGCTCAGGAAGAGGAGAAGTGCAGAGGAAGGAAAGTAAGGGGGTGTTCATTTTCAAAGCAAAATAGGTGAGGCCACTATCAGATTGTTTAGACCAAGGTCAGTTTCGAAGAAAGGGCAGAGGAGGTGTTTTCTGAGATTCCATGCAATCTTAGTATGTAAGCAGCAGAAATATCAGAATTATTTGCATGTGAAGTAGTGCTATGTTAGGTACCTTTGAAAAACACTAGAATTGTGCAAGTAGTCTATTCCTGTGAAAGGCTACTGTTGGAGGAGCTGAATAAGAACAGCGCAATGGCATGATGTGTACCTAGGAGCATATTCAGGGGTTCTGGCGGCACTCGGAGGCAGAAGGAACCTCATGATCATAGCAACATGAGAGAAAAGATGGGGTAAATAATGCAAATATTGAGAAAGAGATTCTGCAAATGCTGGTGCGGATGTCTTCTGATGCTCACCCATAAAGTTTGACTCACATTATTATTACAAAAGTGAAGTGGGATCCATTTTGAATGCCCCTGATTGTGGCATAGCATAATATGGGGGAGGGTAGCTTCTCAGACAGTGGAAGGGTATTCACTGCATTCCTGTGGCTGGAGGGCAGAGAGACCGAAAATGAAGTGTGGAGGACGTAGGCAGGTCTACTTTTAGCAGTTCCATAAACCGTGGTAGCAAGGATGTGCAGCTTAGTTCTTCCTTAGCTCTGCTATGTTAGATGGTAGTTGTAAAGGGTGGCTCTGTAGTTACTGTTGTTCAAAGTGAGTAGCTTTCTAGGTGTGCCCTTTGTCTGCCCCTAATTGCTGCTTCTGTAAGGTTAATGACCATCAGGGGCTGTATTACACAAAGTACCCTGGTGGCGCAACGGGCGTTTGCGCGCGCTTTGCATACCCCTGGGGCACTTTGGTATTACAGAAGCGGCCGCAGACGCTTGTGCGGCCCCTTCTGCAATACTAAAAGTGCTGGCGCACATACAGCACCAGCGCTTTCTCAAGAGGGTGTTCCCTCATTTCCATGGGGCCGTGGCCCCATGGAAATGAGGGAATCCCTTTGCCTCTGCGCCCGTGCCGTATTATAGATGCGGGCACAGAGGCAACAAAGCTGTCATTCCTCTGGAGGGGGGAAAGAGGGTCCTATGGACTCCCCAGACATCCCCTTGAAGGCGGGTGCAGTCGCTCCCTGCGCCCACCTGCAAGGGGATCTCTAATACCCCTTAAAGTGCAGGCAGAGCAGCGGCTGCTTCAACGTGGCTCTGTTTTTCACCTGAGGGCACTGCCCCTGGGGCCAGCACATTCAGTGTAATAGGGCGCACTTTCCCTGTGTGCGCCCAGTCCCCTGTTTTAAAGTGCGCCAGGCGCAAACAGAGAAAGTGCGCCCAATACATAATAGGGGCCCAAGTACAGCGATTGCACACTTCATTGTGTTCATGTTGTGGGTACACCTGCCTCGAGACAGCCTCAGTGATGCCTGCTGTGAGAAGCATCTTTCTACTCAAAGGTCGAGAGTCGTGTATCCACATTTAGAATGGTGTTAAAATGGAAGGTGTAATACCAGATCGCAGTCTATTGACCTACATTCGGGGTTCATGACTATTTCCCCTGATTTTCTACACATGAATGAAGACAGGCAGAACTGTTAGCACAGTGTTTTGCAGATGACAACGCTCATTGTTTGCCATCTTACAATGTAGCATTGCTGCATTTCTGTAACACGGTAATACCGCAGTACAAGTGCCACACGAATCCCAGTCTGTGCAGAAATCAGCATGTGCATCAGCGTATGGAGCGTTGCAGTGATCACCACAACCGTACATGTGATACCACAACCGTAGTGCACAAAGTTTGCCAGGTAAAACTGGGCAGAATTTGTGTGATCAAAATCTGCCCATTCTGAGTTGGTGCTCCTTGAAAAGTCAGAAAACATGCGGTATTAACATGTCATCCCCAGTCCTGAGGTCAGGTGTGTAAGTCAGACTCATGTAGCAATGTTGCACCAAGGAGATACCACACCGTGCGATGTTGTTATTAACCAAGCGCAGTGTTTTTGCACCAAATTCTCAAGGGACTTGTAATGAACCCCAAAGAAGCCCTAGTAATGTAGCAACAGGCAATTTATAAAAAACACAATAAGAACAATTTACAAATAAATCCTAACTCTCCTCCTGAGATTTAAGACTCAAAAGTAAAAATTTACTCCCAAAGCAGTGCCGCCTATCTGCAGCTGAGGACAAGTTTATACTGGATCTATATGGCATGGTACTTGCACTGGTGAGACGGAGGTGGACCCCACATTGGTCTAAATGACCCTTTAGTGGCATTCTTACACATTTGCTCTTTACTTTCGATCCTAGTATCTCACATATTAACAATTTTAGACACTTTTGTGCAGAATCCTAAGACGTCTGAGAAAAGCAGGATTTGAACCCAGGACTCCACGTTACAAATGCAGCAGTTACCAGCCAACCACCTCTCGCCATGCTCGAGAACGTCCCACATACATGATGGAGCGTTCCCCACAGCCTTTCTGGGAGTCGTTGAAGCAGGAGGGACCCAGCTTGGGAGCCAGGGCCGCTCGGTGTGGGTAGACCCGGCGGACGCATTCTTCATGTCAGCAGTGACAGGAGCCAGCTGGGCAGGGCTCAGGGAGGGCGGATTAGCGCTCGCCCCAGCCCCCTCCAGAGCCCAGCACGCAGGAGTTCGCCTTTTGCCCGGCTGGTACCAGGGGAGAGCAGAGCGCCCAGGACCCTGGCAGACTTTCTTCCTCTTCTTCTTCAATTGGCCCCGGACCAGCGGCCACAAATGCGCGCGAGGATCCCAACATGAAAGCCCGGATCGCCTGGACCGTCCTAAGTGGATTACTCCTCCTAACCGGTAATTGTACATTATTTTATATCAATTGATGCTGAGTGAGTGAGGGTCTCGAGTAGTGATGTGCTGTGAACTGAACCACTTGTAGGGTGAGATAAACGTAGTGCAAAACGCAGGCAGACATGTCACTACCTCATATCCTTATCTGCCAACGAAGTCTCAAAATGTCTGATGTTTCTACGCTATTATGACTCAGTTTCATGTTCTCCCCATATAGGTAAATAAAGAGCTAATTTAGGGATGGGGAGATAAAGTGAACAGCCCAGGATCACACTGTTTGCCAAGTGACATAGGTCTCTCGAGCCTAAGTAAAGCAATTTGCCTAATAGACACTCATCTTCATGTCATTTTTAGATCTGGCATGACCGCGCTGCTGTCTATGCTACTTAATGTTATCAGTAGTTCAAAATAGATATTAATGGGGCTTTGGCTCAGCCCAGACGAGAACCTATCTCACCTCATGCTATTGGCTGTGTGGTGTATCATTCCTCCTCTCCTGGAGTGCTTCACATGAAATACATCAGGGACTATTTTACATCCCAAAAGTACACTGAACCCTCACACAGCAAATGCTAAATTTATCACACAGGTGCCTTCCATTAAGAAATGAATCACTTCTTCTTTTGCTCTTTTTCACAGCAGCATCATTGTTTTAATTGTAGTTAGGACCCATGATGCAAATCAGGCCTGTTGGCTTTGCCAATGCTTGTTTTATAGCTCCCTCATGAACCTGGGTGGTCTAAAGCATTAAGGTTGATTGAATAATCCTGGCTCGTTTAGTTGAGTTTCCGACATGTGACACATGGGGGTGGGGTGAAGAGTCACATGTTCAAGAATAGGTAATAGGAACACGCCTTCGAGGTGCCGCCTGTGGGATTTCCAGTACTGGTTTCCATCACCATGACAATAACATGTACCCGTCCAAAATGGATGACAGTATCGCCTGTTATTTACAGCGCTTAGAAACAGCAGATGTGTTGTATGAAGGGCTATAGAAAACCAAGTAATTATTACAGCTACACACACTTATATAGCATGAAAAACATCTCGCGCTCACTGATACTCACTTATCAGCTTTGGAAGGATAAGACGCTTTGCAGACCCTCAGTGATTCACACCTTTCACCTTCCAGTTGCACACGTATCTTTGCTCACCTCAGTTCACAAACCTGTCGTACAGATTAGCTATCAGGTTTACAGGCTGGACTTTATTTCTGTGGTGAGTAGTGCAAAGATAGTTTTAAGAGTTTTTCAGGACACACTGATGGCTGTGAGAAAAATTCCTGTATACAAATTGACACTTAGCACTTGAGAAAACTGCTATCCCGTATTATGTATCATCCCAGCAATAATTTGCTATTCATACTACACCATCCCTCATAGGATTGCAGGTTCAACGCACTTTAAAGAAATGTTGATGTTATCACCCAGAGCAAAGGTACGGATTTTATCAAGTTGGTAAAACTGAGTTTCGATTTAAACCTGTGATCGGTAGGTTGCATGCAGCTCACGACAGAAGAGGCATTAACCGGCTGAGCTACCTTGCTGGCTTTCAAGAATGCACGCATCTCAGTCTCGGTAGAAAGTGTAAATTGTAAGAACGTTTGGTTGGTAAAGATTGCATTTTTTTTTAAATACACTGACCTGGCTTTCTGTCACTACAAACGCTCACTTTACTATTTGGAGGTGTTTGTTTAGCAGTTTTTCCAACAAAAATGTTTCCAGCCACCAGATTTTATTTCCACAGTCACCAACTGCAGTTAAATGAACATTTACGTGGAATGTTTTTAAAAAAATAATACTACACCTACCACATTTCTAGTCAAATGTGCTTTTTATTTGTGTGTCTAGACATTTAAGAAACTGACAAAGATAAAAATATTTAGTGGGGAAATGTGTGATTTTAAGAAACCTGGCAGCTGCTGTTGGTTCCTGCTAGGTTGACCACCCCTCTCCGCGACATTGACACATTGACACTGTTTCGAGGCCTGGACATTTGTGCAACAGCCTAATGTATTGTGGGAATTATAGTCTTGTTCTGCTTTCATGAATAAATTAGACTATCACACCTGAAAGGAATGATTTGTAGGTGAGAAGTTCAGTCCTGGAGACAGTATCTGTAATGACCTAGAGTGAGGTGGTCATTCTACTCAACCTACTAAGAAAAGCAAGAGTCTGACGGAAAAATATTGTGAGCCTAAATTCATCCACAGTCGGAAGGTAAGACTTTGGGAAATCCAGAACTATGATGGTTGTAAAGCTAGAACTAAGACAGAACATTAATATTATGGGGAAGGAAGGGCCGAGGGGGTGGGAGTTGGGGGGGGTTGGTGTCAAAGTGAGGCGAATTTGAAGTTGTAAGATGTGGGTATTTAGTGACCTTTCCAAGTTTTATATACAACTAGATTTTATGTAGTGCTTCATATTACACCTGCTGTTTCTAAGCACTGTACAGATCTGTTACTATCACCATGACCACTGGAAGTATGTGATTTTGTGGCTGGGCAATTTTTGCATGAATAAGGATTTACTGCATTTGCCGCATAATCCATCATCTGTCGCATAATCTGCAGAATTTAGAAAATAAAAATGTGTTTCTAGTTCAAACAGATCAAAAGTTACAAAAAATATGGCATCTCTGGTTCCTGTGCACCAGAAGGCTTTTCGCAAGGTTGCCTGATCATCTTGCAGTTGCTTATTGCTGTATCTGGGTGTAAAATTGGTACTAATTAAGATGAACTCTTTTCTCACACTCTTGTCAGATGGAAAAATGACAAAATAATGAAGTAATACTATCACATGTGCCGCATTATGCCACAAAATTTGCCTTTTCTTGCTGCATAATTTAGTCAACCATGCCACATAACTTGGTCCTCCTCTACCGCATAATTCCAGTGGCTCTGACCATTACACCAGTTAACAGTGCTCAATATCCCTACCTCGGAATGATGGAATGTTGAGTCTACTCAGCAGTCAACCTTGTGGCGGGCAGATTACTTTATATCTCACCATCGGTTCTGAGTGAGGCTTCCTGGCAAGTTAGACTGTGTGTGTAAATTGGGTCATTATAAAATGTTTACAGGTGGAGAAAAAACACAAATGTTACAGGTCTGCAATGCATTTGCCTGTGGATGGCCTGCCCTGTGGACAATCCGCAGAAGCGGTGGGTGTGAATGGACATCTATGACTTGCCTGGAGGTACATATGTACTGTGAGGTTTTCTTAGACACAAACACAGCGGGCATCACTTTCTTTACTTCTTTGAGACTCACGTGGCCCCATGTTTTTACGCCTTTCCTTCCGCTGGACTAAGCATGCATTTTCTGGCCCTTGTTTGTACAAGTAAACCCTCTCCAATGAAAGTTCATGGAATGTCTAGACATATCTGTGCTAGAATAACTCACCCTTCGAATCGGAATGCAAAATAGTCCTACTTTCAAAGGGGCTCTTCAAAGCCAGGACATCTTTGGCAGGATTAAGAACACAATATATTTAATTCAAAACATCTAGCGCCTGGAGCCAAACCCTGCCTTAAAGTCCACGGAAAATGTTTCCTGATAGTTTGCAGTTTTGAGGTCGGCCAGTGAAAGCGTAATATTTTGTGTCATCCAAGCAGGTCAATAGTGGATGGGGACGGATGGACTATTGAATTATGGCCGCTAAGTGAGTCTGTGACCAGGGCCAGCCTTTGCGCAGATAGCGCCCTTGGTAGAACCAAATTTGGCACCCCGTAGTCCCCCGCTTTTCATCCTAGTTGTATCATAGCTTCAGATATACAAGGAGAAAGCCATTATCTTCATTAATTTAGCAAACATACGTTTGCTTTGCATGCTGGTACTTGAAGTCCCGTATTTATAGTGAGGAGCAACAAAACTGCAATGGCTACAATCCAAAGAGAAAACGTAGAACTTAATAAAATGTTTGTCAGCATTATGTGACCAGAAAGATGTAAGAAGTTTCATGTTTAGAAAACAATAATTAAAATTTAGTGTTATAGAGGTTCGATTGCTCCTGACAGAGACCTTCACTGCCTGGCTGTCTCCTGTCCTGTTTGCCCATTTCTTCCTTGCTGTTGCTACTAAGTAAAATGTGACCATGGGGTGGACGGTGTGGTGTTGGGGGGTGGGTCAGACTTTTGATTTCAAACTTGCCCACTCCTCCCCCATTCTCACCCGAATTACCCACAGAACAGCTTCTTCCTGCAAGTGCCATATTGTAATTGAGGAGGGGTAGAGGATGAGGAGATGGGAGAGCAGAGGATTTTAATTGGTGCATGCAGCCTTTACAAGAAATAAATGATTAAACACAGTGTGGGCTGACTCGCTGGAGCCATTTCAGAGTGAGACTGTTGCATGGCCTGCATGGAGACAGTTTACACCCCCTCTGAACGCTGAAGCCCTGGGCGTGGGCCCAGCTCGCCCATACTAAAGGCCGGCCCTGTCTGTGACGTAACAGTTGTTACCTCCACTGGAGTGTAAACAAAGTTTATGAACGTGTACCTATCTCCCGATTGTGAGATTGCTTTCCACCAAACAGTTCCTTACTCTGTCAGGTTGATAATCCATTCAATACAAAAATAAAACATATAATTCAATTGGTTCTCTTTGTACATCTTTCTGGAGTGTAAACAGAGTTTATAAGTGGGCACCTATCTATCTCCTGTTTGCATACATGCCATCTTTTTCAAACTGGTAAGTGGCAGATTTTGTTAAAAAAAAAAAAATTGGGTTAGCATATTTTCCCCATATGCTTATATTGAAACAAATGCAAAAAGAACAGTTGATGGACAGAATGCAGAAAAATGTCATACATTCACTCCAGTCAAGAGATATGGGCCTAAATCCATCGTTTTTTTGCTCACCATGCCATTCCAGTTTGAACCCAGCCATATGCAAATCAGTCTTGACCCTGTGCCTCATGGGAACAGTCCTGCTCGAACTGCCAGGCCAGGTCCTCCCTGGACTGGAAACAAGCATCCTAGGACCAGTTTCGGGGTTTCAGCCCTCATCAGCGAAGATAGCTTGACTCCAGTGGCAAGGAGAGCACGGGACCCACGTCTGGGCATACCCGTCCCACTCAGGGTGACAAATGCAAAAAGAACAATTGATGGACAGAATGCAGAACAATGTCATACATTCACCCCAGTCCAGAGATCTGGGCCTAAATCCATCGTATTTGTGCTCACCATGCCATTCCAGTTTGAACCCAGTCATATGCAATATGCATATATATTGCATATATTGAAACAAAGGCATTTTAAGCGGGAGACCCCTAAAATAAAGGCACTTTCCCCCCCATCAAAGTTCGGGAGTCTCCCGGCTGAATCGGGTCTACTGGCGTGTATGCATTTGTGAGATTCCTTTCCCCAATAAAACAGCTCCTTTTCTGTCACGCTGATAATCCCTTGAATACAAAATAAAACCCAGAATTCAACTGGTTCTCTCTGTACATCAGACTGGAGTGCAAACAGTTTATAAACGTGCACCTATGCCCTGTTCGTGAGCTAAACATTGTAAAGAACAGATATGAAAGCACTGCTACAGAGAACACATGCTTTTGTTAGTTTCCCCTTAAAAGTAAACAGGAAATACAGTCACTAAAACCACAACTGTGGGTAGGCGGCATCACAATAAATCAAGTATATTTCTTCTACTTTTATTATTCAAGGCTACTTGGCATCTTACTGCAGAATTCAACTTACTGCTTTCAAAAAACTATTTTCCTCTTTGGAAAAATATATGTTTTGATGCTGCACAAAACCAAAGGCGATAATTTAATACATTTTTAACAAGTCACTATTTGCATCATGTGGTTCTAGTGATATCGTAAATGTTGGTGTTGTAGTTTACAATATCACCACATCACTTTACACCATTGTTTGGCTTGTATCTAATAGCAACCTTCCATTTATTCTATAAAGATGACCATTTGGGGTTTCTGTACACTCAAAAAACGTATCAAGTTTTGGGTCTAGTATTTACTTCCTGCTGAACTCCTTGGCTTAAATGTACCCTGATACTCTAGTGTAATAATTGCTCGACATTTCTATATAAAGCATGCATGCATATGCATAGAGTGTAATAAGTTATATATCACCTTTGTTGAGTGCGGGAGAGGGTCAAGATTCACAAGAAGCACAAAAGGATAAGCACTGAGGGCCTTATTTACAACAAAATGAAGCAGTGCAAGCCATTTTGCTGCGCCGAGCTGCGTCATTTTTAAAGCACAGGGATGCGTCATATTTACAACAATATGACACATCCCTGTGCTTTCCCCTGTGCTGGCACACAATTGGCTGCCATGCGCCAACGCCTGCACCCTTGCACCATGGTGCAAGGGTGCCTGCGTTGCGGGGATGATTGTTTTTGTGCAGGAAGGGACACCTTCCAGTACAAAAACAGTCATTGATGGTGTTTTCTGCAGCACGCATAAAAAGAGGAAAAAATTAGGAGAAATAAAAGTATTTCTCCTCGTTGCGCCTTCTTTCGGCTCCCCTGGGGAGGCATAGGCAGGGCCGACTTTAGCATTGGTGGCGCCCAGTGCAACAATGCTTGTTGACGCCCCCCAGTGACCTCCTTCTCTGCGGATTCCCTCACCACCAGCCTTTACAATGCCCCTTAAGTCTTCATAACCACTCTCTCTCACACATTTCTTTTGTTTTATAGCATGACTCATACCAGTGTAGGCTGTCAGAGCACTTTACATCACATACACATTACAGAGAGACAATGAATCATATGTGTGTAAATCAGTGTATAGGAAATGTTACACAAGACAGAGGACTACAAGGTGTAGGAGTAGCATTTCACCCGTACTGGTAGGCAGTATAGTTTAAGAGTGCTTGGTCTGGAGAAGCATAAACTCAGAATTTAAAACATAACACCATGGTTGGGGGTTGTCTTTACTAATAAGAATTGATTTCTACCCAAACGAACCCTTTTTACAACATTAGGATAATGAAAGACCGGGGAAAAAATCATAACTCTATAATCTATACCTTGCAGTTTGCATGCAGCTCTTTGATGGCACTTAATAGCAATTGTTCTATTTTAGGAAATTAACCTATAAACTGCAAGTAACAAAAGGATCTCTCTGACAAAAGCAGTAACCCACTGATCTAGCTACATTATATGCACTTTGTGATCGGCATGGTGCACTTAAATTGCAGCAGGCATATTAACCCTCTGCGCTACCTTATGATGAGTCAAAACTACCACTAGACAAAACTCCATCTGTCTCCAGGAAGAACATTAATCACCGGAGTTATTTTAACACTTTGTTGCCTGAAAATTGCTGGAGGCAAGGAACGCGGAAGCAGGTGCTTTTGAAATCAAAATATACTTCAAAATAGGGTGCCCCCCTGAAGTCAGCACCCAGTGTTGTGGCACCGGTCATACCGCCCAAGAGCCGGCCCTGGGCGTAGGATTCTGACGCATTCCCAGGTTTACGGAATGTTAATCTGGGAATGAAGCAGAATCTATGGGTGTTGTGTGAGAAACACTCACAGCAACACCCATTGCACGCCCCTTTCACACAAAGTGATGCATGAAAAGGGTTCGTATTGACAAGGCCATGAAAAGCCACGAAGAGTGGCTTTGCATGGCGTTGTAAATATGGGCCAGCACACCGTG
Source organism: Calotriton arnoldi (assembly GCA_963921515.1). Classification (NCBI taxonomy): domain Eukaryota; kingdom Metazoa; phylum Chordata; class Amphibia; order Caudata; family Salamandridae; genus Calotriton; species Calotriton arnoldi. Next base: position 883,929 of record CAWUFW010001240.1, read on the forward strand.
CCGCCGGTGCGTCAAAAAAAGTGATGCCTCGGTGGCGCAAGGGGCTTGTAAATAAGCCCCATTGCGTGTTGTGATGCCACTCCCTTCTCTCAACAATGGCACAACATTGTTTATTACACTCAGTGGGTCTGGGCCCATGGATTATGCCACACCTTTTCTTGTGCAGTTGTTACAAACAAAGATTATAATTAACCAAAGTCAATGCACGAGAGCTTACATTTGCAGTGAGATTGAATCACGATATTTAAGCACGGTGAGGATGTCCCCGATTGGTTCATGCTATAAACTGGTCCTAAAATGGAATCGATGAGACAATACCTATTCTTTTTTCCACTCAGTTACTCTGTCTTGTAGCAATATCATGAAATTTGTCCTTTGCACTGCAGCAATAAACGAGAGACTATAGGTTTAAGAGTGTGCTTCATGTAAAAAACATGTTTTACTGTGCCACATTTATTTTCACATGCATGGCACAAACATAGTTTGGTCAAAGATACCACAATATGCCGCCAGATACACAGGCTCCTTCCTCACTGACATGTGAAACAGGAGTGACCAACAGGTGTTTTATGTCCAGGTACAGTCATGGTCCAATCAATTCCTCCATCATCTGGACGGACCATTACTGCTACCAACCAATAATAAACCCTCCCTCCATAAAATAAAGGCTATTTATGTTTATTGCTTTTTCACCACGTGGCTTTTACAAAGATGCTTTAGTTGTAAAAATGCAAAATGAACAATTGATGGACAGAATGCAGAACAATGTCATACATTCACCCCAGTACAGAGATCTGGGCCTAAATCCATCGATTTTTTGCTCACCATGCCATTCCAGTTTGAACCCAGCCATATGCAAATCAGTCTTGACCCTGTGCCCAATGGGAACAGTCCAGTCCGAACTGCCAGGCCAGGTCCTCCCTGGACTGGAACCAAGCATCCTAGGACCGGTTTCGGGGTTTCACCCTCATCAGCCAGGATAGCTTGACTCCAGTGGCATGGAGAGCACGGGACCCACGTCTGGGCATACCCGTCCCACTCGGGGTGACAAATGCAAAAAGAACAATTGATGGACAGAATGCAGAACAATGTCATACATTCACCCCAGTACAGAGATCTGGGCCTAAATCCATCGTTTTTTTGCTCACCATGCCATTCCAGTTTGAACCCAGCCATATGCAAATCAGTCTTGACCCTGTGCCCAATGGGAACAGTCCAGCCCGAACTGCCAGGCCAGATCCTCCCTGGACTGGAACCAAGCATCCTAGGACCGGTTTTGGGGATTCACCCCTCATCAGCCAGGATAGCTTGACTCCAGTGGCATGGAAAGCACGGGACCCACGTCTGGGCATACCCGTCCCACTCGGGGTGACAAATGCAAAATGATGAGGGCAGTTAGCCCGAAACCGGTCCCAGGATGCTTGTTTCCGGTCCAGTGAAGACATGGCTTGGCAGTTCGGACTGGACTGTTCTAATGAGGCACAAGGTCAAGACTGATTTACATATAGCTGGGTCGGAACTGGGATGGCGAAGTGAGGTAAAGAACGATGATGGATTCAACCCAGATCTGTGACTGGGGGTGAGTGTCTGAAAAGTTTCAGCGCTCCGTCCACCATCTCCTTGTGTTTGCTTTGTTCGCCCTGAGTTGGCAGGGTATGCCCAGACGTGGGTCCCTTGCTCATTTTGCCACTGGATTCAAGCTAGCCTGGCTGATGAGGGCTGTTAGCTCGAAACCGGTCCCAAGATGCTTGTTTCCGATCCAGGGAAGACATGGCTTGGCAGTTCGGGCTGGACTGTTCCCATGAGGCACAAGGTCAAGACTGATTTGCATATAGCTGTGTCTGAACTGGGGTGGCGAAGTGAGCTAAAGAACGATGATGGATTCATCCCAGATCTGTTACTGGGTGTGAGTGTCTGAAAAGTTTCAGCGCTCCGTCCACCATCTCCTTGTGTTTGCTTAGTTGTAAAAATGGGCCAGAATAGTACACAGAATAAAACAAGCAGTTTATTTCAGTCCTGATTCTAGCTGCTACGGGAAACGGCCAGAACAATGCGGGCAGAGCCACGCGTGCCGTTCCAACGCAAGCGCAACCATACTTGCCTGAACCACGCATCAGCTGCTACTTTTATTCGTTCACAGGCCAGGGACGCCATTTTATTGGGATTGTTAATTTTCTGGTGGTCCACTGTCTTATTATCTCTTCTCCTGTACCGTGACACTATTGTTAAGCTACATTCATGCAACTCCAAAATTAAACAATTAAACTTCAAACTGAGGCACCAGTTGGCCTGTCAACCTCCCGCCTCACTCCCTCGTCTGCAAACATCTCCCTCCTGTGGCTGGCTCTGTCACTCCTGTCATCATTGCCTAGTGCTCTGCGTCCAGCACCACAGGGGGTCCTCCCTTAATCTTCAATCTCCTTATCTGAGGCTTAGCGTTCTTATAGGCTCAGATTTCCACACTGCTCAGTGTCTCTGTTCTCCTTGCGTGCAAGATCATTTCAAGCAAACTGTAAATTCTTTGTTTATTTCAGTGGGTTGGGGAAAGGGCAGCCCACAGTACTTTACAAAACTTTCCTTGTAATTTTAAGTTTGTTAGGGTCTCACAGCCAGTACTTCACATGCAGTCCGTGCTTGTTGAGCCTCGCTGTTTTACACATTGATACGTCATCTCTGTTTCTCTCCAGTACTGAGAAACATCCGAAGAACACTACATCACAACGCATTAACCGTCCACAACTCAGCTTCCTCTCCTATTACTCGCCGACTTTAAGCTCGTCTTTGACCATGTACAGCGCGCCGCTGCCTCTTGCCTAGGTTCGCACTATAGAAAATCCATATACATGCATACATACATATATAGTGCACTGCCTTATTATGCATAAGGTAGCATAGGATAACACAGCATTACAAAAGATAGCATATCAATATAACATAACATAAAATGAGATCAAAATTAGCTTGAAAATATAGCATAAACTGACTGCATAACATAGCATACCATAAAAAAGCACAAAGTTAACATTACATACAAGATATTATGCATCACAGTATTATATTCCACTGTATAATCACAATTTATGATAGCGTAAGATAACATAGTGTAGCATACTCCCTTCCCAAAATATGATAGCATAAGATAACATAGTGTAGCATACTCCCTTCCCAAAATATGATAGCATAAGATAACATAGTGTAGCATACTCCCTTCCCAAAATAGCTACCATGGCAAACATGTATTATGAACAAACTTTGTTAACTCTAAAATGAGGACTATGATAACCTCTCCCAGTGAAACAAACCTACCTCTGTAATCCTCCATTTATGTTGCTTTTATAAACAATACCCACTGCTCACATACCCCTGATGTGGCAGCACTTAACACCAACAACGGCCATCTTCAAAGAGCATGTGCTAGAGAGAACCCTTCCGCACCATCATGAGCTCCACTCTCACCAAAGCCATGTAGTTGGTAAAGCACCGCCAAATGAATAGCATGATCCTGCACCACACAGGCATACACCATAGAAACATGCAGATAAATTAGCATAAACATAATGCATCCTTACATGCACAACATCGAATCATGACACCGACCTGTGGTGTGATGCTTGTATTAATGCTTGCATGTGATGCTCCGGCTGAGCAAAGGAGGGTCTACTCCTCATCACCCTGTCTTCCCTCCTAATGAGAGAAACAAGCATTTGCATTGCAATAGGCCTCGCATTAGTGAAAATGTGAGCTATTGGCGTTGCAAATGCTTGTTGTTTTTTGTTTAAAACTATGTCAGCAGTAGCATAATAAGAAAATAAATTCCACTAATGAAGGAAAGGGTGCAGCACCACAGGCTGTTACTAGGTGTCCTTGTCACTAGGTGTCCCTGGGACACCTAGTAACAGCCTGTGGTACTGCACCCTTTCCTTAAGACCTAATTTAGGAATTCCATTACCCAGAGGCTTAAGGAACGAGTGCGAGTGTTGAAGAACGCCACCAATTTGTTTATGTTGGAGATATGAAATGTTCTGAATGGTGTGGTACTAAAATATTGTCTTATTATTATTGACATGCACATACATCAACTCCATTATATTGGCTTGTGCTACATCAAAGTAAGTAGATGTGGTGTTGGAATAGTAAATCTCCACTGCCCCATCTATGAGTACCTTGGTGATGTAGTGGTATTCCATATTATGTCAACACACATGCTTTTCAACGTATCTGTTGCTGTTATTTTGCTGTCTTTGAGTACCCAGAGGAGGGCTAGGACTTCAGTTGCCTTCATCATCCTCCTGCACATTCTGCACTGTGTCACGTTGCTGAGTTGTCCACCCCTAAGCAGCCTCCTTCCTTTGAAGTTGTTGTCTTGTCTGGGTCAGTTGTCTGGGTCAGTTAGATGATGTCCACTCTTGGTTGGCCGCTGCATTCTAAGTGGAGTTGAATTTCCCATAGCTGTAGGTAAGGACTCTTTTTTTGCGGGTGATGGTTCTATGAGGGTGCTGTTCTCTTTCCATTGATAGTTTCATCTTAAATTGATCACCCAGCTTATTCTGAATGTAGTTAGAGTGTTTGTGATTTTGCAGAGTTGAACTATCTTAGATTCAAACAATGTGCACTATCCTACCGTACTGTGGTTAGGCCCGGAATATCATTTTATTATTTGAAAAATAGGGCCCCGAGTATCCCAGGGTTTTGCAGTCACTAATCCTGCAATTTGCAAAATGCCAGATTTTGCCTCAATAAAACCCAAGGTTGCAATACACAAAGGTACATCAAAGAAGGAGGGGGCATGAAAGGGGCACCTCCCTCCTTATGAACCACAATGACATGTACTAATGCTTTGTAACTGCAATTGGGGTCAAAAAACCATTGATGACATTTTGACTCCCCAAAGGGTGTGACACTGGATTTCCAAACTGAAAGCTGTATATAAGGAACAGATTCCACATTGTCCCTGGGAGTTCATGCATTGTAGGGGGCATACGGTGGTCCCCTGGACGGCTGCATGCTCCCACCAATGCTGTTCCCATCATGCTTTTTTGGGAGGAGGGGTGTTGCAGCCCCTCTTCTGCTAAGGACTTGGACTGCAATGAAAAAATCAAAGAAGCAGTTTTGTAAACCTGAATGAAGCGATGGAAATTTGCTGTTTCTCCATTTCTGCATTCCCAGCCCTTTCAGCAGGATTCTCAAGTTGCCACTGAATAACATTCCAAGAGGTCGCACTGCGAATGCAAAAGGGTGGCCACTCTAGTCCAGGTGGCCCATCTATGAAGGAGACTACTCAGGTTCTACAACTTCAGGTCACAAATTACTCAGATTGTAATTTGGGGGCAATTGGTTTAGGAGTCAAATATAGTCCTCCCTCATAGGCACCAACAGTTCAAAAGGGAATGCACCCACGCTTCTTTCTGGAGGCTCCAAAGCTCTGGAGGTCTCAATGGCATCACGCTTGTTCCAAAAAAAAGCTCGAAATCACCTTCGCTGGACTAGTTCACCATCATTATAGGGCTCACGAGACAAAAAAACACCATGTCCCAGAGAAGCTCAAAATGGTGAGACAGACCCTAATTGTGCCAGACCTCAAAGATGGAAACTGGTTATTCCACAATCCCTCCAAGGGTCCCAAGCAAATGCTCTGGCTTGGTAGAGTGGTGGCATCATTATCGGTTCAAGGAGCTTCTTTTCAGAATAATAATTTTCAGAAAAAATATTTGCAAAAATAAAACAGCACTTTCACCCGTTCCATGACAACAGGACATTTTAAATTTCAACAACAATACTTCTTAATAACACAGGACACACATTTATAGCGATTCGACTTTCCATATGAAACTCGTGGTTAGCCTAAGAGTCATGTACACAAATCCTGGCAACAATGGCTCAGTCTTTCTTCAATAAAATGTGTTCCACTGAGTTACTTCAGAGCACTTATTATTTCTGTGTTAACAACCAATTCCTCTGATGATATGTGCTGCCACTGTGAATACTAAGCAGTTGGAGGGAGATGTTTGTCTTGGCTCTTCCTAACCTCTTCTGGGCCAAATCTCATCTCAGCAAAGGACCAGGCAGGAAAGAAACTATACTGCATTCACTGCCTCTTTTTAGGTCTGGCCTGCAGGCAGCACACATGTGCTGTCACTTGGCAACATATTGTGTCTAAGCCAAAAAAAAAAAGACTTGAAAAAGGGCTTTTAGCCCACCTATTATTTACTATTCGTTGGCATCATTATCACTCTTCTGTGCTGCTTTGCAATTCTGCAGCTCATACGGGTCACCACTTCCTCTTCTTTCTGTGGAGCATGGACCAAGTACAGCTTGATATATTTTAGTTTGTGTCCGTCCATTGCCATTAAGGTACTATTTTTGGGGGGGGGAGGGGCATTTTTATATATCGCAAACTTGACCTGAATTTATTGGGTATTGGAGCACTTCAAATGAGCACCAGTTACATTACACAAGGTTACGTTCATTTTTAGGCACAGGGTGATTACGTGATTTGCCCAGAATCACAGGACGTTGAGCTGATGATGGGACTCGATCCTCATTCCCCAGTTTCAAGTCAGGCCAAAATGGCACATCTTCACACGAGACAGAATCTATTGCCGTTCTATTGGAAAACATCCGCCATGCTGCTTGAGCGTGATCTCATGAAAGATGTAAAACAGAGATGAATACAAACTATGAACAGCATAGTCTTGGTAGGGTTCATGTTGAGAACTATTTATTGTCGGCATGTTCTCACACCAAGGGAAATAAACATTGGTTTCAACAAGGCACGTCGTACTTCCAGTAGACGAAGACAGGCACATACTATGTGCATAAGCGACTCCTTTGAATATCCGCGTAGCCTGCAACAGTTTGTTTGCCATTGTTGCACCCACCTGGGGGTACCATCCTTGGTTGGGCACCTACCAAGTCTTAGTTTCAGAAATGCGTCCCTCGTGCGAAATGGTATATGTGATCATGAGTAAGGCTGAAGCTCAAGTTTGTCAAATGAATCAATCACAGTCCAGGCATGCCTACTTGCCGTTGAGGCCTCTTTGTCTTTTGTAAAAGATAAAACATTTGTCGCTCGATTTAACATGATCTTACAGGTGTCTTTGTTTATTGTCATGAGCCCAAGTGACTGGCAATTAAAGGTGACAAGGCCCTCGGATGAAATCTCCAGACACTCGCAAACTCTTGATTTATAAGTTCTTGCCAACACAGTTGGATACAGAGCCAGAATCAGATAAAACCAGAATATGTAAGCTATTTAAAAAGGCAGACTGTCTTTACTCATTTTTGGCTCAGTAGGCCGGATTCCATCCGAATTTCAGCGCAGCCACTATTCCTCGGAATCCTGAAGGTGGGTTTGAAGGCGTTGATTTGTAGTTGGTCTAGTAATTTGGCATCAGCACCTTGCAAAATTACTGATCCATAAGCTAATGCTGGTGCGCACTTGGTCTTCATGATTTTTACCAGATGTTCGTGGCTGGGGCGGGATAGTTTGTCACGCAAGATTTTAAAAGCGTACATTAAGGAGGCAGTTTTTGCTCTCAAGGTGTTAAAGTGGCCTCTGAACGATATTCTGTCATCAAATGTGATTCCTAAGTATTTGCCTGTAAGCTTCTTGGTCGATAGGAATCAACCTAGTAATTTTAAATACCCACTTTTCTGCATAAACGATTGGCTCTGTTTTTTTTTATATAAAACCCCAATTGAACTGTAATTAACACAACACAGTGTTTTTATGTGTAATGTGTATTGCAATTATTTTTATTAATCAGACAATTAATACATTTTACTTACTTACCATTTATTGAAAAGAAAGAGCACTTTTACTGATATCTGCACTACATGGAGTTATGTGCAAGGCACCTTCCAGATGGCCGCTGCAATAACAGTAGCCCCTTTGGAACGCCGCTCTAGTTTTTTTATCCTTCTTCAATGTTTATTTTGGAGCAGTGAGCCTCCGTATATGCCGGCAGTGACGTAACGAAGGCCATTGTAGAGCAGGTCTTAGCTAGAAGAAAAGATGCTCAAGATGGAGTCTGGCGGTTTTATGAAAAATATGCACAAATTCCAACGCTCCCTGCACCTGACCGTAGAGGAGATGAAAAAGGACCCCGACACTGATCCTTTGCGTTCTAAATACAGCGCCTGGAAGCTGCTCAGCTAGATTAAGGTGAACGTGGGGCAGCTGGAGGTGGGCAGGAGGATCCCTGACCCCGAAGACTCCCCTGCCAGAATTCTGGCCATACGGCTTGCCGTTGTCGAACTGCAGCTCGGAGTTAATCATACAGTCAGGAGTGTGTATCCGCTTACGTCAAGCCCAGGCGAGTAGGCTGGGCTCACCTAAAATATAAGGGGGCATAAGGCCCAGAAAATACATGAGGAGGGGTCCTGTACTGAGCGTCAGCAGGATATTGTAAAACACTCATTCTGTGTGTGTGTAACGTGAACTTAATTTAGTCTCAGGAGCATCTAAAATGTAAACTGGAATAAAAGAAAAGTTTAGCGCAATCTCCACATCTAAACAGGCATTGGCAAAGCCAGTGGGTCTTGTCTATGAGGCCTATTGGCTTGCCAAATGATTTTTAGCTATGCTGAACAGTAACACAGCTGTTGTGCAGCATGGCTACAAATAAACAAGCATTGGCAAAGCAAATAGATCTCTCCTCCGCGGGATCTATTGGCTTTGTCAATGTTTTGTTTTTCACCATGTTGTACAGCAGTGCTGCTGCTGTTCGGCATGGATAAAAGTAAGAAAGTAAAAAAAAAAAAGTGTTTTTCACTTTTAGGCATGCATGCATCAGAGCAGCCATGCTGCTGTACAACATGGCTAAAAAGACATAGACAAAGCCAATAGATTTTGCAAAGCCGAAACCTTTTGATTTTGCCAGTGCTTGTTTGCATTGTTTTTTGTACAGACCTAGGCATGCCTAGTTACGAGATAGCCGAGTTTGTTAACACATTTGAAGCTAAGACACCTCACCTTCTTGATCTCCTGCAAACAATTTTCAACCATGTTGAATTGTACATTACATGAACACTGATGATCGGAAGTAGTTACGTCACTCTAGGTGGTTTGTCGGGCCGAGGCTGGCTCATGCAGCTTCAAGGGACACGGACAGGCGAAATGCTGGTATCTCCCGTGGGTAACCCAAAGTCAAAATATAATGTCAGTCAGCCAATTTAATCATCAGGGCAGAGGCCTGTTTGAAGGCGATACCTCAGTCCCAAACAGATGTGCTGCATTCTGTTCACTGTGAAGAAACCTTGTTATGAAAGGCACTGCAGAAATGCACCTTTTCACAAAAAAAAACTCCTTTTAGGAAATTGATAATTTACTGGGACTGCTCAGGAAATTGCCCGCTCGCTTGTGCCCTGGGGTACATACTCCAGTCTGCTTCTCAAAAAAGAGATGCCCTCTGTATGCATTCCAGTGACAGTATTTAAGCTGGGAAATCGCCCAAGTGCACAGCCTCTCAGATGCAGCGAATGGTCTGGCATTGGTTTATAACCTGCAGGTACTCACTTCCTCTCTAAGCTTTCTCAAACATCTCTCTACACTTCCTAAACTTTGGAGAAAATCTGAAAAAATAGGTTCATGAAGAAAACTATACGCACAGGGTGGGGGCCGCAAACATGACATAGTCTGCCTTAAGAGGCTTCTTCTCTGAATATGGTATTTAAGGCTATGCATTGTGTTAGAAGGTGGTTCTGACCATCTGAGCCACCCGGATTTTTCACTTTTTGAACACCTAATTGTTGAGCTTTTACTGTGGGAGAGCCTCATAAGTTGGGACTCACCCACAGTGAACTCAAGATGAAAGAGACTGCAAGTAGGTTTTAACGGTGTCCCCCTGGTGAGAGTAGGCCGCTGCGCTGCAGCCGGAGTAAGGGGCACCGGGCTGGTTACTGGCAGACACGTGTACATGCGTGTGCACACGTGTAGGGGCTGCGCAGAGGAGATTCCTGGCGTGCGCAGCCCAGGAGCAGGTACAGATAGAATGGTGTGGCAGGAATTATGCAGAGCTGGGTGGTGACATGGAATAGGCTTTATACAATGGGAAGAAACATGTAAGGGAAAGTCAGTGTGCTTTACTGTTTTCATTATTCTCCTATGAGGATGGGGATCACATGGGATAGTTTCACTTCCCTAGGGCCTACAAATTCCAGACACGCACTAAAGTCCACTGTAACTTAGGTGAGAAGAAGTATTCTGCTGAGTCCAAAGTCATATCTGTACTGCTTTTGGGTCATCCAGAAATGTCATATTCCTCTGAGTCAGCTCATAACCAGAGCCTGGCTGGGTGTGACCCTGCCAGGCTGGATTAATAACCTTCCTCCCCAAACTGAAGCATCAGAGGCCTAGCCCTTCACGGCAAGCATTCCAAGGGCGAAGGTCTCCTCTCCAAAAGGGAGAGAAGGTGGGTGGAGCTATAGGTTATCCATCAGCAGCTGTCACCTGGTGCCAGGCACCAAGCTGCTCTGGAGAGAAGGCAGAAAGGGGGGAAGGGGCTTTTCAGAGACCATGTGGCATGAGACCCCTGGACGATGCCATTATGAACTATCCCAAAGGCCTGGGCCTAGGAAGGAGGGAGCAGGGGCAGAGAGGTGATGTGTCGCTGCCTGATAGGGCAAGCGGAGCTCCCTGTCAGCCCCCTCCAAATTCTTTTTAAAGAGCTTGCACAGGAAGAGGAGCTCTCTCTGGGGCGTTGTCTGCTGAGGAAGACTGGTGCTGGAGCCTGGTGCCATGGGCAGTTGGAAGGAGGAACCCCCTGACTGTCCCAAGACCCCGAATTGCACCAGGAGGGGAGTCCAGGACCAGGGAGCCGAAGCCTGGGCCTCTGCACAAGGAGAAGAGAGGGCCAGGAGGAGAGCCAGGCAAAAGGCTGGCGCAGAGAGCCAGTGAAGACAGCTCGCTGCTGAGTTCACCCTCCTTGAGACCAGGAGGGCGAAAGAAAGTGCTCCCAGTGGCTGGGGTGCGCCACCCCGAGCCAGAAGAGGCCAAAATGGAGCAAATCGGCCGCCTGGGAGCCGAGATATGCCCCACAGAAGGTAGGCGACCTTTGACCTCAGAGGAGACCGACGACGAAGCGCGTGGGGCTCCGCCGCCGGTCCAAGATGTGCCCCCTGGGTGGGTCAGGTCCCGGGGGCTGCCCCCACATGAAGCAAAGTCGGGGAGCGCCGTCGCGCTCCCCGTGAAGTGGCCCAAAGGGGGTGCCAGGAGCCCACCCTGGCCCCCGGCGACAACTGAAGGCGGGGGGAGCCGTCGCGCCCCCGCGAAGATAACTCTGGGGCCCGGGATCCCAACTCCGGGCCCGACGCCAAGAAGGGAAGCCGGGGAGCGCCGTCACGCTCCCTGTTAAGAAGTATTAGGGGCCGGGGACCCCAACTCTGGGCCCCGAAGCTAAGGGGGAAGCCGGGGAGCGCCGGCGCCCTCCCCGTGAAGATTGCCATGGGGCCCGGGATCCCAAAAACCGAAGCCGGGGAGCGCCATCGCGCTCCCCGTGAAGACCTCCCAGGGGGAGGGGCCCGGGACCCCAACCCCGGGCCCTGGTGTGCCCCGCGCAGGAGGGGGGAGTGCCGCCGCACTCCCCCGTGGCAGGAGGAAGGTGGGGGGAGTGCCGTCGCACTCCCCCAAGGTCCAGCCGGACCGGCAGGAGTCTCTGTGTCTGCCCGCAGGAGCGGGCAGACCAGAACAGAGGTGCCGGCTCCCGCGGCAGCATGCGAGGGTGCTGGCCAGTCGGGGAGCCGGCGGGAGCCGCCGGGGGTGGGGTCCCCGAGCGGCTCTCCAACGAGGAGGCAAGGCGGGGTGCCCGGGTGGGACTGGGCCCCCGAAAAGAAAAAGAGAAGAGCGGCCGGGGGTGGGCTCCCCGAGCCGTGGAAAACTCACCTGGCACAGGAGGGGTCCAAGTGGGACCGGGCCCCCCAACGACGGGCAGATGCGGTGTGAGGTCGCCGGCTTGGGCAGCGCAGCTCTGCCCGAGCAGCGGGGGAGCCGCTACTACGATATGCACGAGGCAGGAGCGCTTCGCCCCATAATGCCTTGCAGGCCCGGACCGGCCGGCAAGGAAAAGAGGGTGGTTCTCTGCGGGTGGTGACCCCAGGGGGTCGGGGTCACTGCCAAATGCGTGCAAAGGTGCAGGGGGAGCTGCAGGAGCAACGCAGTCTCCCCCAGCACGAAGACGTAAAGTCCCCCCCTAAGTCTCTGGGGACTCCATAGAAAAAACCCCTCAAGGGCTCAACCAGCAGTATCCTGGGGGCTGGAACTTTTGTTCTACAGCTGGGGGTGTGTTAAGGACTGCACCAAGGTATGGAGGGCTGAGCTGGGGATGTCTGGAGAAAGGCATCCCCTGGAGGTGGAGAGGTGCAATTGCACGAGAAGTGCATTTACCAATGTTATTTCTATTGAGGACTGGAAGTCACATGTGTAATGTGAAGTCATAAGCAAAGTGTGGTTATGTTGCTGGACATTCCTGCTAGGGTGTCTGGCTGTATAGGCTTAATCCTGTGATTATAACTGTGATGGCTTTTATTGCAATGCATTATAATGGTTATCAGCCATGATAAGTACTGTCATTCTAAGTGATGCCCAAACATGTAGTCTTGCTACTGCATTAGGTGAAGAACAACCCAGACTGTCAGCCACTAAGATGTAGAGGTGTATACTGTATGGTCAGTATGAGATGCTCCGTCAGGGTTATGTGTCACCATGGCAGGTTTGCCCATTTTAAATGCTTGTTGAGATAATGGGGTGGGTCGCCACTGGGATGGTGCCAGTGGGCAATGCCCTCGCTCCAGGTTATGTTCAAGCCACTGCATGAGGGGGCAAGATGATGTGCATACATGGGAGTGGTGGTACTAGACCCTACCCCCCCCCCTGCGGGAGGGGTGGGAATGTTATGCAATGTCACAAAGTAATTCCAACAGCTTATGTATATTTGTAAATTGGTGCATAGTATTGAGTAGTGTGTGTGTTTAATAAATGTACTCTTCCTTTTATAAAGCAAAGTACAGACTGGACAATCAATTATTGAGTGTTATTTCTGCGTGCTGGTAAATGGCGATTACAAGCCCACACCACCTCCCTTGAGTAAGCCTTAGACTGCTCTGCAACGCTACCCTCTGAGAGTCAAGCGCTACAATGGGATGTTTGGTTCCTGGTGAAGGACAAATGTAGTCATGTTATTTGTGCAGCCCTCACAAGTACTGGCTCGTTTGACAACACATAGCAAAGGCTCATCACATTTAAAAACCATGTTACATTGGTACAATCCGGGGAGAACCTTGAGACCTTCCGCACAGAAAAAACTGGTTTCTCCTAGATTTCACAGGTCCAGATGGGGCGCTCGCTCCTTTTCTGTGGTAGCCACCAAACTCTGGAACTCCTTGCCCCCCTCCATCTCCAAGGCGGACTCTCTTCCGGTCTTTAGGAAACTTTTGAAAACCTGGCTATTCGCTTCTTAGCTGGATGTAGGCATTTCTCTCTCCTCCCCGTCCATTCAGCGCCTTGACACCCTCGGGTATTAGTGCGCTTTATAAATATCCTATCCTATCCTGTATTACCAGGTCAAACCCTTCCTAAACCAGGAAGATACTGACATTATTGCCTATGGCACATTCTGACTAATGAGCTGGGGTATCTGATCTATATCCAATGGACACCAGGCCACACTCCCCAAAAACATAACTGTTATTATTTCAAGCCCTCTTACAGTCTCACTAGAAGGTCTGCCATTATGGATTTATCGAATGCCTGCAGTGCTGACAGAAAGACTGCAGATTTTTTTCCGGGTCAGTGAAGGTACTGATTTCCACTTAACAAAGTTTGTGAAATTTGTCTCAAAGTTTAAATTTGCCCCAATGAAGTGTTCTGTACTTTGCAGAATCCGTTTCACTCTAATGATCAAAAAACAGCAGAGATGACAACTGTATGAAGGCCTTTTCTCAGCAAGTTTTTTTATGAACAACAGCAATTGTAAGCAGACATGAATTGTCACAAAAGTCACAATTTTAACTCAAATATGGAACAGGGCACAAATTTGCAACTCCGGAAGATTGTGAAGCTTTCCAATTAATTTTTAGGAAGATTGTGAGGAAAAAAAACAACTTAGCAAACAGAGGAAATCAAGAAGTTTGCATAAGTTCTTCAGTTTAAAAACTGTGCAGATGCCCCGATGAGTATGCGACTCAGAGGTAGGTGTCTTTCATGGCTCATCAAGGGACTCCTCTGTGAACTCTTAGTGACTTGTCTGCTTACCTCAAGGTCTTGCAAGATTTGACTCTGACACCCTAGCATGTAGAGAACAGCCCTGCTGAAGTGGTGTCCAACCTTTGCAAGCCAATAGCCCCAACCAGCCTTGTAGGGGTTGCAATAGTGCATGCAACTGAAGAGGGGGCAGGAACCAGGGGCGTCTTTCTTAACAGCATTATAGGCCCCAGGGCAAAGCAGTGCACTGGGCCCTGCCTACACAACCGCTCACAGGAATAAGAATGTAGTTGGTAAATCATACTGATGGAGATGGCACAGGGGGCACAGTATGAAATTAGCATGGGGCCCCTATGCTCGTGGGGCCCCCGAGCAACTGCCCAGCGTGCCCATGCGTTAAGACAGCCCTGGCAGGAACCACTGCGTTTTCCACATCGTCCTGGGACCGGAAGACTATGGTGGGCAAGGAGCATGTTAGCCTTGGGTGGTCCTCAGTCCATCTTTATAAAAGGAGGTATCATGAATGCTACTGCCCCTCAGGTGAGGGGGAGTGGGAGGAGAGTGGACAGGAGAGAAGTAGCCCAGGAGCTAGTTGAAGCAGCGTGATTAAATGGTGAACGGGACAGGCTGGCCTGAGAGCGAAAGACTAAGGTCTTTGCTTTTTATATCAGTCACAGACTAAGGGCTTTGCTTTTAATATCAGTCACACATGACACCAAGTGAGTGATCTCGGGTACTGAGTAAGTCTTGTCGTCTTAGCAGGGCTTGTAAGGGTTTTACACCGATCCACCCGTTTTTGGAAAATTGGTGACAAGTGCATCATTTTGCAGCCCAATTATCCACATTTATCGACTTAATGGCACATTGGAAGAAAACAAGGTTCAGCGACACCTCTTCTCCGGTGCACAACAGTAATACCTTTTCAGATAGAAGCAATATTTAGGTTAAACCTGGTGTGTGAGGGCCAGAAATCAGTTCTCAGAGAACCTGTTTGGCCTGAAGTGCTATATAACTCCACATACCCTCCACTTCCAAGTCGCAGTTTTACGAGTGCGTGTAACACAATTCCTTTTTTGCTCGCAATGCCTCATATCTAAGCCCAAGATATGATTTGTGGTTCGGCCTGATAAGTGGTCGAGATATTTAGGTCGGGAAACAGAGTTTACAACGCGGTCATTACATTGCGTTCCTTTACAACGCGGTCGTTACAACGACCACGTTGTTAGAACGCGATGCCTTTACATCACAAGTCATTAGATCGACTTGCTGTAGGGGGCGCTCTAACCTAAGGGATAGTAAAATTTACTATTCCAACACCTTCCCTACTGTTGCGCAAGCTGGATTTGGAATAGTAAATTATACTATTCCTAAGTCCAGCGCGCCCCCTACAGCAAATCGATCTAATGACTTGCGTTGTAAAGGTATCGCGTTCTAACAACGCGGTCGTTGTAACGACCGCATTGTAAAGGAATGCGATGTAATAGCATGCGTTGTAACATGCTATATTCATTTAGGTCTGCCTTTAGCCAAGACCTTTTGATTTTACTTAAATTATAAGTATAATATACTCACTTAGGGGGCTTTCAGCGAGCACTCTTCATCCATTGGTCTGTTGTTGTGTCATTCACATTTTTCATCCGCCCTCTACAGCATGCAGCATGGGCCATTGGCCAGCCCACTTTAGCCACTGGCTACCCTCACTGTGAGGGATAGCATTCTGCACTTTCACAAAGAGCACCTCCACACACAAAGCAGTTTCCTTCACCCCAATTGGTTTATGTTTTTAGACAGTCTTTTTTTTTTTTTATAAAGACGGCCTAGCACCTCCCACACAGCAATAAAGTGTTACAAGAATCATGACAAAACAAGGACTGGCAAAGCCGAAAGCTGGTGTTCAACGCTCGACCTGTTGACTTTGCCAGTGCTTGTGCTTTATTGTTTTTTATGGTCATCAGTGCTAGGAAGTGGATGCTTTTTATCCAGGACTCACCAAGAAAGTAAATCATCAAATATGATTAAATATTGAAGTCACTAATGCACCTGCTTCGGGTAGAGTGCAGGTGAACACTCTTTCTTTAAAAAATGCAATATTTTGAAGTGTATTCTTCGCCTCGAGTGTAAACGGAAGGGAATGGTGCGGCGGCACACACAGGCCTTGTTGCTTAGGAGAGTTTCCGCGCAGCATATTGTTCACCAAACACGAGTTTTCACAGGCTCTGTCTTCGCGGCCTAAATCAGCACAATATTTCAGAGCCCGCTGCAGGGCAGGCATCTGGAAAATAGATTCACAAAAGCCAAACAAAGCGTGTCTGGGGAGTATTTCTGTTCTTGCTTTGTGCGAGAGTGTGAACGGGGAGGAGGTGCGAAGGTTGGCGCCGACGAGCAGCAGAACTGAGGTCGCACATACAATGGCATATGGTGCGCTATGATGGGCTCAAGGCTCTCCGGGAACACGCGCAGCCCAGGCCCCTGTCACAATTTAGGCGGCAGATTTGGCGCACTTCCGGAAACAAAAATATCACGAGCTGAGGGAAGCCGGGAACACGTTTGCTTCAGTGGCTGACCTTCTCTGAGGTTGAACCAACTAATAACAGTCAGCACACAATTCTAGTGCAGGATTGTATTGGTTGAATTGGTGCTGATGAAACTGTGCACCAGCAATTAATTCTCGATTCCATAGATTGCACTGGTAACGATGTAATTTGGAACAGCATTTAGACTGACTGATCGACTGCTGCACAGTATCATTCTCACTTTCTTTTCACACTTGTCAGACAGCGCACATATTTAGTGCAAAATATCACCCACACAATTGTCAATTGCAATCTAATAATCTGGGAAACGTCATCGTAGGTTTTTACTTCTGCAAGGCTGTCATTTGGAAATGACAGCGCAAAAGTGAACTCCCACTTTTGTAATATATATAATCTGAAAATTGCATCAATGCCATCTAGGTAATTTACAAATGTCTAAGCAAAATTGCATTGTCACCTTTGCAGTCTATTGTAAATTGAAAGTTGCAGTGCAAAATTAAATCACCGCAATATAGGTTATCTGAAAATAACGGCGATAAAGTGTACAAGTGTAAAATATGGCATTGTCAGAGCAAAATTGCACCAGCGCTCTTGCACGCTACTGTAATATGGAAATATCAGTGCAAAATGTCACCAGCGTCACCTAGGTGATCCGGTAATGTCAGTGTGAAATTGCACCAGTACCGTTACAGTCTGCTGTCATTTCAGAATTCTACCAGGCTAGTTCAACATGTTGTAATCTGGACCCGTAAGTGAAAAACTGTGCCGGCACCAGCACAATCTATTTATCCAGAGAAAAGATGCAATACAATCAATCAATCAATCAGGATTTATAAAGCGCCGCTAATTACCCGGTAGGGTATCCAGGCGCTTGCAGGCCCCCGAAGCTCATTGGAACAGCCAGGTCTTGAGGACTACAGACTACAAAATGAAATAAGAAAATGAGCTGAAATGTAAGGTGTGTCCTTGGGACAATAACAATGTAGGGCTACGCAGGTACTCACAAGAGGGGTACCTGGTACCTGAAGGAGATACGCTCTCCTTTACTCCTAACAGCTAGAATCACCGAGTGCTGTAGCTCGACACAGTCTGTTCTGCATCTTTCTCTGGGTCAGTGAAAGCTAATTGAAGAGGCCCATCGATCTATTTGTACAGTTACCAGCTTGCGAACACAGGAAGTGCTTCATTTGTGCTGCTGGTTCCACTATGCAGGCAGGCCTCTCATTTTTGGGGCCAAGGACTTACAATTAGTTCCTGGGTCCAGAGCCGGTCTTTGTTAAGATAGCGTCCTGGGCGCCCTTGCTGATGCTAGCGAATTAAATGAGACAAGGCTGGAGCAAGACGACAGGGGCGCTGCTGTTGGCATGACCTTAATACACAAAGCTCCATGCAGAATATTGGCATCCTGGGCCTAGCTCGCCCATGCTAAAGGCCAGCCCTGCCCGGGTTAGCCAAGACATTTTGGTTTTACTAAAATTATATGTATAATAAACTTACTTATAGGGACCCCTAGCAATCCCTTTTTAGGTCTCGCCTAGCGACGCAGCGCGAAGCGCTGTCGCTAGCGAGATCTATTGTTGTCGACTTCAGTTTGGAAGGGGGACAGGAGATGTGCACGCTTACGGCGTCTCTTTCGGCGTTTCAGGACAGAAGATGTGCACTCCCGGACAGGAGATGTGCACGCGTACGGCGTCTATTTCAGCCACTCGCGGGACGCTGCTTTGCGATAGCGCACGCTCCTCGCAGCCTTGTCGCGCGCGCACCACTCGCGGGCTTGTCTGCGCACCACTCGCAGGACGCTGCTTTCTGATGGCGCCCGCTCCTCGCAGGGATCTCGCGGGCTTGTCGCGCGCGCACCACTCGCGGGCTTCTTTAAACAGAATTTGACTCCGAACGTGTGACCTATGAAGCGCCTCGGCCTGTGCAGATAGTTCTTGCGCATGAAAATGACCACGACTTTGAGCTCGATGAGAGGGCATTGGAGCAGATTTTACTACAAGACCTCAGAGCCCTGCCAGTGCTGCAGCCACATGGGCACGGCATGCCGGGCACACTCAGCACGATTTGCTCTGTCTGAAGGTGAAAGATCGAAAAGTTACAGAATACGTTGTTTTTTTATGCCGCGCCTGTACCACGCTCACTCACCCAGCATGGCAGTTCCCATACTTTTGTTAATGCACTTCGACCACTGGGTGCAAGCGAAGTACCGCTTGCAGTTTCGATTTCCTTCCTCCCGCAGCAAGGATGCTTAGTTCTCAGTCCACAGTAAAGCATCTCAATTCGTTCCTTTCGGATTACCAGGGGGCAGCCTGGACATGCGCACTGGGTGAGCAGCCTATTTCACGTGATCCACAGCTTCCTGTGTATCCAAAGCTGCGCCCATGGACGAAGACGGGCTGCCGCTAGTGGGGTCAGGGATAGACTTAACCAAGGTGAGGGCGAATGGGGAGAAGAAGGGGCGATCGGAGGGGGAAGCAGAGCGGGAGCTGACCAGACCAGTTTATGTCATAAACGATGGGTACAGTCTATGCCCATGTACGATACATGTTTGTATAATGGCAATGTGGTGCTCGTTGCTGCCTGGTTCTTGCTTCTGCTGTCATGCTAGTGGGATGTACCTATGTGTGGCACGTGATGATGGCGTATGATATTAGGCATCCTTCTAATGTGTGTGTGTGTTCCCTCTGAGATTTTTTCTTGTTTGGAAAAATGGGTCACGTTCCAAACATAGGCACTTTTAGGACCTGTTCATGGCATTCCATTCAGGCCCAAAAAAGCCCCCTCCGTCTGTAGCAACCCACGAGAGATGTTCAAAAGTACTCCAGAGGCTGCCTGCGTGTTGCCTATATCTGCCTGCGTGTTGCCTATATCTGCCTGCTTGTTGCCTATATCTGCCTGCGTGTTGCCTATATCTGCCTGTGTGTTGCCTATATCTGCCTCCGTGATGCCTATATCTGTCCGTGTGATGCCTATTTCTACCCATGTGATGCATGTTTCTACCCATGTGATGCCTGTTCCTACCCATGTGATGCCTGTTCCTACCCATGTGATGCCTGTTTCTGCGCATGTGATGCCTGTTCCTGCCCATGTGATGCCTGTTTCTGCGCATGTGATGCCTGTTTCTGCGCATGTGATGCCTGTTTCTACCCATGTGATGCATGTTTCTACTCATGTGATGCCTGTTTCTACCCATGTGATGCGTTTCTACCCATGTGATGCGTGTTTCTACCCATGTGATGCCTATTTCTACCCATGTGATGCCTGTTTCTGCGCATGTGATGCATGTTTCTGCGCATGTGATGCCTGTTTCTGCCCATGTGATTCCTATTTCTGTTCCTCGGATGCATGGCAATTTAAACGGGAAAAAAAGTGTCATTCACGTCGAAATGTATCACTCGATCAGAAGAACTCTACGATTGAGTTTTTTAGTTTCACAACTGCAGAGTGTTCTGAGTGTACTCGGGTAAAACGTTGCTCATGTGATGGCCTCAAATGAAAGTAAAATCTTACCAGCAGCGGCTTTTGTTTATTCCAGGTTAGCCTGGATGCTATTTTAACTAATCCAAAAACTGGAGTACTTTACCTTTATGAAATATTATTATGTATGTCAATGTCCGAATTCGCAGGGATAGTACTACCCTTATCCATTTGCTTTAAAACTTGCCAACCGGTTGCCACTAGATCATTTAGGGCAGCTGTTCATTAAGGATGGCTATCAGGGACTACAGGTTAGTCTGTGATGTTCTTAACGTCTCACCGCTTCAGAAGGGTAGGTGAGGATAGGTCTTAAAAGATATGGATTGTAATTTAGTTATGGTGCACGTTGCCCTCTTATCTTTTCACCTCCATTTTATTTCCTTTGGTATCGATGAACCCTTGAGATTATATCTGGTGTGCACTTAAGGCTGTTTAATGGAGTTGCCTCATGGTGCGTTCTGTCTAGTTTAATGGGTAGGCACTTTTAGGACCTGTTCATGGCATTCCATTCAGGCCCGAAAAAGCCCCCTCCGTCTGTAGCAACCCACCGGAGATGTTCAAAAGTACTCCAGTGGCTGCCTGCGTGTTGCCTATATCTGCCTGCGTGATGCCTATATCTGCCTCCGTGATGCCTATATCTGCCTGCGTGATGCCTATATCTGTCCGCGTGATGCATGTTTCTACCCATGTGATGCATGTTTCTACCCATGTGATGCCTGTTTCTACCCATGTGATGCCTGTTTCTGCGCATGTGATGCCTGTTTCTGCGCATGTGATGCCTGTTTCTACCCATGTGATGCATGTTTCTACTCATGTGATGCCTGTTTCTACCCATGTGATGCCTGTTTCTACCCATGTGATGCCTGTTTCTACCCATGTGATGACTGTTTCTACCCATGTGATGCCTGTTTCTGCGCATGTGATGCCTGTTTCTGCCCATGTGATGCCTGTTTCTGCATGTGATTCCTATTTCTGTTCCTCGGATGCATGGCAATTTAAACGGGAAAAAAAGTGTCATTCACGTCGAAATGTATCACTCGATCAGAAGAACTCTACGATTGAGTTTTTTAGTTTCACAACTGCAGAGTGTTCTGAGTGTACTCGGGTAAAACGTTGCTCATGTGATGGCCTCAAATGAAAGTAAAATCTTACCAGCAGCGGCTTTTGTTTATTCCAGGTTAGCCTGGATGCTATTTTAACTAATCCAAAAACTGGAGTACTTTACCTTTATAAAATATTATTATGTATGTCAATGTCCGAATTCGCAGGGATAGTACTACCCTTATCCATTTGCTTTAAAACTTGCCAACCGGTTGCCACTAGGTCATTTAGGGCAGCTGTTCATTAAGGATGGCTATCAGGGACTACAGGTTAGTCTGTGATGTTCTTAACGTCTCACCGCTTCAGAAGGGTAGGTGAGGATAGGTCTTAAAAGATATGGATTGTAATTTAGTTATGGTGCACGTTGCCCTCTTATCTTTTCACCTCCATTTTATTTTATTTCCTTTGGTATCGATGAACCCTTGAGATTATATCTGGTGTGCACTTAAGGCTGTTTAATGGAGTTGCCTCATGGTGCGTTCTGTCTAGTTTAGTGGGCTCAAATTTGTCTTGGCTAAGGATGTCTCTTGAAGGTCTTTTGGACGTACTCTCTATGCTGTCCTTCTTTGTTAACCTCGTTAGTCCCCTTATATATACTTCTGCTGTGAGCGGGTTTCTAAGTCTTCCAGTTTGCTTTAGAGTGCTATATTTTGGTTTTGCAGTGTAACGAGTGCTTGTTATGTAAACTCCTGCTCTTCCTGTCTCAAAACCATTACTCCCAAGTTCCAATATCCTTTTTAGGTCGAGCCTGGGCAGCGCATGCGCTCCTCTGCGAGGCATGGTGTATTCAGGTAGGGACTTGAAGCTCCGCCCACTCTCTGCCCATATTTTTCATTGGCTTGTGTAATTGGCCACTGTAAACTGTGGCTGTTCATTGGCCAATAGGCTTAGTAGTCCCTCCTTAGGACCGCCTTGTCTCATTTTGTAACCTTCCATGGCGACACCGCCTGTTATGTGTGTTGTTGCTCGGTGGGCTTTGATTACAGCCTCCGAGCACTAGTTTCTCAAATAGCTTTGTCAGGCAGGATACGCTCTCTCCTAACGCTTTTTATAAAATTTTATAGCACGGGCGCCGAACACATTTGCAATGCAATAGGTCTCGCATTTGCAAGAGTTTAAGCTATTGGCATTGTAAATGACAATGCCTTTTATTTATCTGTTTTAAAAACAACACATAAAAGGCATTGTCATTTACAAAGCCAATAGCTCAAACTCTCGTAAATGCGAGACCTATTGCATTGCAAATGCTTGTTATCCATTGGTCTGGCATTGTGTCATTTTCATTTTTCTTCCGCCCACTACAGCATACAGCATGAGGCAAAGGGTCATCCCCACTCAACCATTGTTTGGTTTCACTATGAGTGAGGTCATTCTGCTCTTTCACAAGGAGCAAATCCACAGATAAGGTAGTCCCCTTCTACTGCAGGGACTATTATTACAATGTGTACTTTTTGAGACCAAAAGATTATTTGTGTTTTTCCAAAAGTGGCAAGGGCCCGGTATTTTCCACACAATGTTTTTAAAAAAACCATGGCAAAACAAGCTTTGTAAAAAACAAAGAACTGATACCCAAGTCCAGACCAATTGGCCCTTGCCAGTGCTTGCTTGACATGCTCATATGTTTCACAATTTTTGCAAAGCACAGAGATCTTTAATTACTTGGCCTCTTAGTGCTGGAGTTGGTTGAAATTGTCCACTGAAAGTGTCAACATGCATGCTTCACGAGAAACAATATATAAATAGGGGGTCACTTGTACCGTGAAACCTTAGCTCAGTTATGGCTGGGAGGGGGTTCTCTTGTGTTGGCCCCACCAATGAGTGTGTTCGTGCACACTTCTCAGATTGGCCATAATACCTGCACCATCTGATGCACTTTACTGCAGGGGCGCAGATCCCATTAGTGCATTCGGTGCAGTGCACCTGGTCCCAGAGATGGGAGGGGACCAGTCTGCCCTGACCAGCTGATGTTATTGCAGAGGCTGCCTGTTTTTTATTTTTTTTTTTAGACACAGCACATACCAGGGGCTTGGCTATGTTTACTTTTCAGGGGGAGAGTACAGAGGGAGTCGATGATAAGGGACCAATCAAGAAGAGAGAGGAAAGAGATGAAAGGGGAGGGGAGGAGGCCAGGGAAAGGTGACAGAATGGGAGAAGGAAATAATGTTGAATGAGAAAGAGATAAGGAGGACCAAAGCGGGCAAGGGAAAAGGAAAAGAACCAGAAACAAGGAGATGAGTGAGAGACAGGAGAGAGGAAAGAGAGAGACAGGAAGGCGGAGAGGAGAGTATTAAGTGGATGCAGGAGAGGAGAACGGAGTAGGGGTATGGGGCAAGAAGGAAAGATGAGTAGAATGAGGATCTTGGTGATCTGTAGGTTATTAGTGTAGCAGGTGCAGTGACACCGGGGTCTAGGGGTGTGATGACATGCTACACCTCATTTATGGTATTATTTTAATTCCAGCTGGGGTGTTCTAGTTTCATTGCTATCACAGGGGCACGTGACCCCCAGGCTACTCCATTGCTTAACTGTTAAACTAGTCCACAGCGCCTAGAGTCCCAAGACATCATTTATGGGTTCTAGGTCAGGGGGCAGAATTTTTGTATTTCTTTTGCCCTGGTAGAAAGTTCAAACTTGCGGTTCCTCTCTGGAATAGCTCGGCGTTCATCCCCCGCTGCTCCTGCTCCATCTGCTCTGGTCACTAAGTGGCCGGACATAATTCAATCAGAGCCGGATAATCTCGGCTGCTTTTAGCCTCTTGCCAGCCTCAGAAGATTATTCTGATCACTGAAGAAATGCAAAACATGTCACCCGATCAATCGCTGGAATAGGACACGTCACTTAAGAAAATAAATGTTTATAATAAAGTTTAAAGGCAGAGTGTGTTGCGTATGTGTGTGCATGTCTGAGTTTGTGTGTTTTGTGTCTGTATTAGTGACCCTGTATATATCTTTACAAGAAATACTTATATTTAGACATTTGATACAACACAATCCTAGCTCATAGAAGCCGTGTACCTCTTTACAAACAACATTTATTTTTACAGGAGAATGTTAACAAAGTAACTATTCCCCCTGCCTGCAGTGCAATCGTTCATTGGTGGGAAGGGGCTGGAGAGAGTAAAAGGTGTACTCAGGGCTTTAAGTGGGATGGAAAAATTGGGGGGGGGAGGGTCTCTCAAAGGGGCGTGGCCGATGTAATTAAGGGTGTGGCTTAAAACACATAAGCTAAAAATCTGTGCTTAGCATAGTGCGCTGCCCGACTGGTATTTTGCTGCTTGTGCCACTGCATCCAGATATATAATTCAACAAGTAACATTACACCTACAACAAGTCAGAGCTATTGGCTCTATCAATGGTTGTTTGTTGCAAAAGGCAAATAAGCAACAACTACTGCTTCGTTGTTATAACATAAAAAATGCTTCAGTTCTTAAATGATGAGACTCTGAAAGAACTATAACGAGTCTCTTTGGCTTACATCACAGGCAGTGAAGGGTGGTACTGCTGCAGAGTTAAGATTTTTTTTTCACCCTGATGGTGAGGGCAAAAATGGAGAGCCCGATAGAGACCCGTCTCGGCACCTGCTTTTTAGGTCGAGCCTAGACAGCGCATGTATTCAGTAAATTGAGGTAGCTCCCGCCTGCTGCTTACTATTTGGTCAGGGCAGTGTCGGTCTACTTTGCTGCCGTGTAATTGGTTTAGGCAGCCAACGTCACTTCCGTTTTTTCCCGTGCAGCACCGACCAAGTACAGGTTTGTTACGCTTAGACAGTGTAACTGTTATTTTGGGAACTCTTTTTTGTGTTTATTGCATTGCTTCATGCTTGTGGCAGTGCTCAATGCACATCTGTGTCGTCCTCCCCACCGTCGTCCCCCCCTGCACTGCCACCCGCCCTCTGTGTGCCACCCCCGAGTGCCACCCGCCTGTCGCTCCTTGTTTATTTTCTTTTTTTTGTCCGCTTTCTGCACGCTGCTCTCTGGGTCCTAGTTGTTTATTGCATTGCTTTATGCTTGTTTCTTTTTATTCACGTTATTTTTTTTACAATGGCGGCACCCATTGCTTTTGCTTTCAACATCGAAAGCTAAAGCGCAGGGTGCTGCAATTGCTTTAAAAGTAAACAAATAGTTTACTTTTGTAGCAATCGCGGCACCCGCACTTTAGCTTAAGATGTTGAAAGATAAAGCGTGGGTGCCGCAATTGTAACAAAAGTAAACAAGCGTGCGGCCACCATTTTTTTTCTATTTGCTTACTTCTGTTTACAATCGCGGCACCCCCGCTTTAGCTTTGAACATTTTAAATTCGGGAGTGTAACCGCAGCCTCTCTATGTTGTGTGTAAATGACGTTACCTGTCTGTGCCTCTGAAACAATAGGGCGTAAACATATAACGTGTTTTAAATGTGCGGCACAATGCTATACTCCACTGTACATATAGCTGGGCATTGCCCTTCAGTAAAGACAATGGGGCCGATTCCGATTCAGGCCGGAAATCACTCCGACCGAGCCGGACCCGGAGAGATTTCCGACCGAATCGGACTCTAGCAGCCCGACCGAACGAGTACGATGCGTACGCATGCTATCGGACTCGATTCGGTCGGACTCCCATTTAAGTCAATGGGAGCCGGTCGTACAACGCGTACGCGGGCTCCCATTGACTCAATGGGTGCAAGGCGAACAAGGGCGCCCCCTACAGCGGGTACGCGTCGATGCGAATCGCGCCGTACATGCACAGGTAGGGGGGACCCATGGGTCCCCCCTGTGTGCGACTCGCGCGGCTACGCGTACAGGGGGGTCTGACACGGACCCCCAAAGTCCGGCTCCGACTGCTCTTTCGAGCTGGACGGCGCGAGTCGGTCGGACTGCTCGAGGCGCGCATCGTACTTGCCCGGCCGGGGAACGTCTCCATTGCGCGGTGCGAACAGTGTCCGTGCGAGTCGGTCGGAGCGGGTCGGACCCGCGTACGAGTCGGTCGGCGATTTCGCGTGCGCTCGCATCGTACTCGCTCGCTCGCACGTACGAATCGGTCGGGAAAGAGGGCTCCGAATCGGATCCAGTTAAGCCGAATCCGATTCGTTGCCCTACCGGCCGAGATCGGAATCGGCCCCAATGTAAGGGGCAGCTCTGCCCGACAAAGCGAGGCTGAGAAGGGCTTTCCGGTCCCCGCCAGGATTGCGTTTGCTCGGCGGTGATGTCGCCCATTTTTTATGATGTTTGCAGATTTATGATGTTCACAGTAACTTTAGTCTCGTAAATCAGCTTTCCCTCGTGTCATTTCTCTCTTGTCAAAGCTGGACAATTAAAGCTCTAATGGTACCCCAAAACAAGGGTCCCCGGCTGTTCTGAACGTGCATACTTAAAGATACGGCGCGACTGCACTTATCCAACACGATTAACTTCTATTTTTTGAAAATGTAGTGCTTGGCTCTTCGAAATGCGCCAAGGTTGGAACGACATTTTAACAGCACCCCAGGTTACAGCGTTTTTCTTAGAACGCATATGTATATAGATTGTCACTTGCGCCAGAAGGTCATCCATTATCGATTACTGATACTGTTTTTGATACGGTGCGGTAGAAATATTGTCCTCTAAACTTCAAAAAACAGAATCAGAAGTATCACCATAACATATTTTAGTAAATTAGCGTACCCCCATGCTCGAACGAATTTCAGACACGTATCCAAAATGACCTAAAAGAAACTTAAATCATGCAGTCCCCTAAGTCTCTCAAGCATATTGCAAGTTAACTCACTGGCTGGTAGGTGAGTCACAACAGAAGGGCACGACACAAGGACTGTGGGAACCGGAAGTTTTAACCTTTGCTGTCATCTTAAAATGAAGTCACCCCGTGTATGCGTCGTAAAACCGCGCGCTTTATATCCTGTTGTTTGAACATAGAACTTGCGTGAAATAAACTTTGTTTTTATTGATCACTTAACGTGTCATTGTCAGGTTTTTGTCCCAAATTATTCTCCTTTTTTTGTAAAATTGATTCCAGGCGGAAGTTCCGTAGCATGTTTTCTGATGACTATAAGAAGCATGAAAATATGTCTTGATATTTCTTTGTAACTATTGAAAATTCAATCATGGCACGCGCGCTCCCGAGTATCATACAGGAAATAAGTGTACTCAACACAGTGGCAACTCGAATGCGGAGACGCTGCATCAATTTGATAAACGTCACGGGAAAGGAGTTAAAACAAGTATTTGCAATACAATAGGTCTCGCAATTGCGAGATTTTGACCTATTGGCATTGTAAATGACAATGCCATTTATTTATGTGTTTAAAAACACCTGCAATAATAAAAGGCATTGTCATTTACAAAACTAATAGGTCAAAGTTTCTAAAATGCGAGACCTATTGCATTGCAAATGCTTGTTAGAACTGCCTGTGCTGAGCGCCAGCAAGACCCGGCCCACTTAAAGCCCTGGGTGTACTGCAGCATCAGTAGCTGGGTCATGGTGGGAGGGCTGGGTCTTCCAGCTTGGTAGCTGGGTCAGGGTGGGGGGCAGGATCCAGCTTTGGTAGCTGGGTCGAGGGTGGACAAGGAATCCAACATCGGTAGCTGGGTCAGGGCAGGAGAGAAATCGTGCATCCGTAGCTGTATTGGCATGGGAGGATGCAGCATCAATCTCTGACCTAGGGTGGGAGAGAGGAACCAGCATTAGTTTCTGGGCTTGGGTGGGGCCTTTCAGCATCAGTAGCTTGGTCGGGCTGAAAGCATCCCGCATCTGTAGTTGGGATGGAGTTGGAGGATCCAACGTCAGTAGTTAGGTCAGGTTTGGAGGATCCAGCATCTGTAGTTGGGTTAGGGTTGGAGGATCCAGCATCAGTAGCTGGGTCCGGGTTGGAGGATCCAGCATCAGTAGTTGGGTTGGGATTGGAGGATCCACCATCAATCAGTAGCTGGGTCGGAGTTGGAGGATCCAACATCAGTAGCTGAGTCGCGGTTGGGGGATGCAACATCAGTAGTTGGGTCGGAGTGGGAGGATCCAGAATCAGTAGTTGGATCGGGCTGGAAGGACCCAGCATTAGTGTCTGGGTTTGGGTGGGGGGATCCAGCATCAGTAGTTGGGACGGGGTGGCAGGTTCCAGCATCAGTAGTTGGGTCGGGGTGGGAGGATCCAGCATCAGTAGTTGGGTGAGGATTGGAGGATCCAGCATCAATCAGTAGCTGAGTCGGAGTTGGAGGATCCAATGTCAGTAGTAGCGGTTGGGGGTTGCAACTTCAGTAGTTGAGTCGGGGTAGGTGGATGCATCATCATTAGTTGGGTCATGGTGGGAGGATCCAGCATCAGTAGTTGGGTTAGGGTGGGAGGATGCAATATCAATAGTTGGCCTGAGGTGGGGGGATGCAACATCAGTAGTTGAGTCAGAGTGGGAGGATCCAGAATCAGTAGTTGGATCAGGCTGGAAGGACCCATCATTAGTGTCTGGGTTTGGGTGGGGACATGCAGCATCTGTAGTTGGGGCGGGGTGGGAGGTTCCAGCATCAGTAGTTGGGTCGGGGTTGGAGGATCCAACGTCAGTAGTTGGGTCGAGGTGGGAGGATGCAACTTCAGTAGTTGGGTCAGGGTGGGGGGATGCATCATTAGTAGTTGGGTCAGGGTGGGGGATCCAGCATCAGTAGTTGGGTTGGGTGGGAGGATCCAGCATCAGTAGCTGGGTGGGGTGGGAGGATCCAGAATCAGTAGTTGGGTCGGGTGGGAGGATCCAGAATCAGTAGTTAAGTCGGGCTGGGAGGTTCCAGGATCAGTATTTAAGTCGGGCTGGGAGGACACCCAGCATTAATGTCTGGGTTGTGGGTGAGGGGATGCAGCATCAGTAGTTGGGTCAGGGTGGGAGGATCCAGCATCAGTAGTTGAGTCGAGGTGGGAGGATCCAGCATCAGTATTGGGGTCGGGCTGGGAGGATCCAGCATCAGTAGTTGGGTCAGAGTGGGAGGATCCAGCTTCAGTAGTTGGGTCAGAGTGGGAGGATCCAGCATCAGTAGTTGGGTCAGAGTGGGAGGATCGGGCATCAGTAGTTGGGTCAGGGTGGGAGGATCCAGCATCAGTAGTTGGGTCAGGGTGGGGGGATCCAGCATCAGTAGTTGGGTCGTGGTGGGAGGATCCAGAATCAGTAGTTGGGTCCGGTGGGAGGATCCAGTATCAGTAGTTGGGTCAGAGTGGGAGGATCAAGCATCAGTGTCGGGGTGGGAGGATCCAGCATCGGTAGTTGAGTCGAGGTGGGAGGATCAGACATCAGTAGTTGGGTCGGGTGGGAGGATCCAGCATCAGTAGTTGGGTCAGAGTGGGAGGATCCAGCATCGGTAGTTGAGTTGAGGTGGGAGGATCCAGCATCAGTAGTTGGGTCAGAGTGGGAGGATCCAGCATCAGTAGTTGGGTCATAGTGGGAGGATCCAGCATCAGTAGTTGGGTCAGGGTGGGAGGATCCAGCATCAGTAGTTGGGTCAGAGTGGGAGGATCCAGCATCGGTAGTTGAGTTGAGGTGGGAGGATCCAGCATCAGTAGTTGGGTCGTGGTGGGAGGATCAGGCATCAGTAGTTGGGTCAGGGTGGATGGATCCAGCATCAGTAGTTGGGTCAGGGTGGGGGGATCCAGCATCAGTAGTTGGGTCAGAGTGGGAGGATCAAGCATCAGTATTGGGGTCGGGGTGGGAGGATCCAGCATCGGTAGTTGAGTCGAGGTGGGAGGATCAGGCATCAGTAGTTGGGTCGGAGTGGGAGGATCCAGAATCGGTAGTTGGATCGGGCTGGAAGGACCCAGCATTAGTGTCTGGGTTTGGGTGGGGGGATCCAGCATCAGTAGTTGGGACGGGGTGGCAGGTTCCAGCATCAGTAGTTGGGTCGGGGTGGGAGGATCCAGCATCAGTAGTTGGGTGAGGATTGGAGGATCCAGCATCAATCAGTAGCTGAGTCGGAGTTGGAGGATCCAATGTCAGTAGTAGCGGTTGGGGGTTGCAACTTCAGTAGTTGAGTCGGGGTAGGTGGATGCATCATCATTAGTTGGGTCATGGTGGGAGGATCCAGCATCAGTAGTTGGGTTAGGGTGGGGGGATGCAATATCAATAGTTGGCCTGAGGTGGGGGGATGCAACATCAGTAGTTGAGTCGGGGTTGGAGGATCCAACGTCAGTAGTTGGGTCGAGGTGGGAGGATGCAACTTCAGTAGTTGGGTCAGGGTGGGGGGATGCATCATTAGTAGTTGGGTCAGGGTGGGGGGATCCAGCATCAGTAGTTGGGTTGGGTGGGAGGATCCAGCATCAGTAGCTGGGTGGGGTGGGAGGATCCAGAATCAGTAGTTGGGTCGGGTGGGAGGATCCAGAATCAGTAGTTAAGTCGGGCTGGGAGGTTCCAGGATCAGTATTTAAGTCGGGCTGGGAGGACACCCAGCATTAATGTCTGGGTTGTGGGTGAGGGGATGCAGCATCAGTAGTTGGGTCAGGGTGGGAGGATCCAGCATCAGTAGTTGAGTCGAGGTGGGAGGATCCAACATCAGTATTGGGGTCGGGCTGGGAGGATCCAGCATCAGTAGTTGGGTCAGAGTGGGAGGATCCAGCTTCAGTAGTTGGGTCAGAGTGGGAGGATCCAGCATCAGTAGTTGGGTCAGAGTGGGAGGATCAGGCATCAGTAGTTGGGTCAGTGTGGGAGGATCCAGCATCAGTAGTTGGGTCAGGGTGGGGGGATCCAGCATCAGTAGTTGGGTCGTGGTGGGAGGATCCAGAATCAGTAGTTGGGTCCGGTGGGAGGATCCAGTATCAGTAGTTGGGTCAGAGTGGGAGGATCAAGCATCAGTGTCGGGGTGGGAGGATCCAGCATCGGTAGTTGGGTCAGAGTGGGAGGATCCAGCATCGGTAGTTGAGTTGAGGTGGGAGGATCCAGCATCAGTAGTTGGGTCAGAGTGGGAGGATCCAGCATCAGTAGTTGGGTCATAGTGGGAGGATCCAGCATCGGTAGTTGAGTTGAGGTGGGAGGATCCAGCATCAGTAGTTGGGTCAGAGTGGGAGGATCCAGCATCAGTAGTTGGGTCATAGTGGGAGGATCCAGCATCAGTAGTTGGGTCAGGGTGGGAGGATCCAGCATCAGTAGTTGGGTCAGAGTGGGAGGATCCAGCATCGGTAGTTGAGTTGAGGTGGGAGGATCCAGCATCAGTAGTTGGGTCGTGGTGGGAGGATCAGGCATCAGTAGTTGGGTCAGGGTGGACGGATCCAGCATCAGTAGTTGGGTCAGGGTGGGGGGATCCAGCATCAATAGTTGGGTCGTGGTGGGAGGATCCAGCATCAGTAGTTGGGTCGGGTGGGAGGATCCATCATCAATAGTTGGGTCAGAGTGGGCGGATCCAGCATCAGTAGTTGAGTCGAGGTGGGAGGATCAGGCATCAGTAGTTGGGTCGGGGTGGGAGGATCCAGCATCAATAGTTGGGTCAGAGTGGGCGGATCCAGCATCGGTAGTTGAGTCGAGGTGGGAGGATCAGGCATCAGTAGTTGGGTCGGGTGGGAGGCTCCAGCATCGGTAGTTGAGTCGAGGTGGGAGGATCAGGCATCAGTGGTTGGGTCGGGGTGGGAGAATCAAGCATCAGTAGTTGGGTGAGAGTGGAAGGATCCAGCATCGGTAGTTGGGTCAGAGTGGGAGGATCCAGCATCAGTAGTTGGGTCAGAGTGGGAGGATCCAGCATCAGTAGTTGGGTCAGAGTGGGAGGATCCAGCATCAGTTGTTGGGTCAGAGTTGGAGGATCCAGCATCAGTAGTTGGGTCAGGGTGGGAGGATCCTGCATCAGTAGTTGGGTCGGGATGGGAGGATCCAGCATCAGTAGTTGAGTCGAGGTGGGAGGATCAAACATCATTAGTTGCGTCGGGGTGGGAGGATCCAGCATCAGTAGTTGAGTCGAGGTGGGAGGATCAAGCATCATTAGTTGTGTCAGGGTGGGAGGATCCAGCATCAGTAGTTGAGTCGAGGTGGGAGGATCCAGCATCAGTAGTTGGGTCGTGGTGGGAGGAACCAGCATCAGTAGCTCAGCTGGGGCTATGGGGATCCAGCAACATTATCCGACTTTGGTTACCCACAATGCCAGGTCTGCTGGAGAGAGCAGCTCTCCATAGTCACACTAGTCTCTGCTGCAGCCAATCAACCCTCCTGTGAAGCATAAAGAGCAGCGTGATGCATATGCCACGGTGACGGCATGTGACGAAACAGATGAGCTTCACTGCTGGCATGCTTTTCCTTGAGGTCCCACTCCTTTGAGATGGTGAAGTTGAAATGAGGCCTGCAGGGGTACATGAGATTGAAACTGATGATGAGACTGGAAGCATATATGTATATAGTTAAGTGAGATCTGTTTTTGTTTTTAAAAAAAAACAACTTAGAAATTCACTGTAAAAAACAAAGGTTAACGTAACGTTATAGTTAGGTGAATATGTCAGTGACAACATTAACATTTTGAATAAAACAAAACACAGTAATTCACCAGTTATAGTTAGGACAGCTAACTATAACTTGTGCCCTCGCCATGCACTACTTATGACCTCACATATTACATCACTCATGACATCATCCATTGAGTGTGCTAGTTTGGTTTATAGTTTACATAGTAGCGCGTTACTATTCTACCTAATTTAGTACATCCTGTGTCTAGCTAATGGGTGTGTTTACAAAATGCATGTGCTTCTAATGCAGCAAAGGTGTGTAGAGGTATTGAGCACCTTATAAATCTTTGTTTTGAAGATAACTTTGAGTGCAGATGACAGTTTACGACTTGTGTCTAGTATGTTCCACACAAGTTTTTTTGATCAGCAGAAACAGTTTCCAACAGGGCAAATATTCTTAGGAGAAGATACTAAGTATTGTAAGCTGCCTTGAGTTATTAGAAAGAATCATCTCATCATGAGAGTTTCTACATAACATAGAAGACTGTGTGCACCAGATACTGACCTATGTACAAATGCATGAAGGCTGCAGGTAGTATGATCTTTAATGCCTTCAAACCTTGGTTGTGCAGATGGGGGTTGCATTTAAGTATGGTCATTAAGCATTACTTTACATTAAAAAAGCATTAGCAATTCAGGAAAAAAACAAAGGATAAAGTAACGTTATAGTTAGGTGAATTTGTCAATGACAACATTAATATTTTGAACAAAAAAAACACAGAAATCCAACAGTTATAGTTAGCAGCACTAACTATAACTTACACTCCCGCCATACACTGCTTATGACCTCACATATGACCTCCCTCATGACATGTTCTATGAAATCATTTATGACATCCCTGATGACATCTCAAACGACACCATTGATGACATCACTTATGACATCATCCAATGAGTGTGCTAGGTTGTTTTATAGTTTACATAGAGGCGGGTAAGTACCATATTACTTGTCTACCTAATTTTAGTACAGCCTGGGTCCAGCTAATGGGGGTAAGTGTTTACAAAACACATCTGCTCCTAATGCACCATAGGTGTGTAGAGGTATTGAACATGTTATACATGTTTGTATTCTAGAGTAACTCTGTGCGCAGGTGACAGTTGACTTGTGTTCATTATGTTCCACACACGTTGTTTGGTTCTGCAGAAAGTGTTTTCATCAGTAGTAAGATTCTAAGTAGTAGATACTAACTTTTGTTAACAGCCTTGAGTTATTAGACCGAATTGTGTCAGCATTAGAATTTCTACATAAGATAGAAGACTGTGTTCACCAGGTACTAACCTATGTACATGTGCTTGCTTTGCTTGAGATGACGGGCTATCTGTAAAGTTTCACCACAGTATGAAGGATGCAGGTGGTATAAATGTTTAGCACCTTCAGAGCTTTGTTATTTATAGCAAATAGTGTCTTTTTGACAAGTGCTGCATTGCGTGTACACTGTTCTTGGTAGATACATTTTGACACTCTGTGGTGTATTTCCCATGAGAGTTTCACTGTCTGCAAACAGTGTGGTGCAAAGTAAACTCTCTCCATAGAGTAAACACTGTTTACAGTACCCACTTTTCTACTCATATCAACTTAATTTCTCAATATAAGTTTGGCGACTATGAGGGGGTTGATACAGATAAAAGCTGTCCATAATAGGGTATTCATTTTGGAACAGATGCTGAGTATCTTGAGAAACGTGGCTTTCTCTGAACAGTTGTATACATTTTGAACACTGTGTGCAATGAGGGTTTCCCATATATCTGTGGTTGATTGTTAATGTAAACTAGGATACCCGTGAAGTGTACGGTATAGGGTCAATGTTGCACATAACACATGCTTGCTACACATAAGGGAGTTGTATCTGTGATGGCATTAATGAGGCGTCATATTATTCTGAACTATTTTGTACTTACTGTCAGTCCTCCAATGCCATACTAATTTATAGAGTAATGTGTATAAAAAAAGCTTGGATGATGTCATCAGTGATGTCGTCAATTATGTCATTTGAGATATCATCAGTTTTGCCATAAAGGACGGCATAGAACATGGCATGAGTAATGTAATATGCAGGGTCCGCTCCTCCGTTACGGCAGATGAGTGTCGCCCCACTGAAATGCCCCCAGAAATGCCCCAGAGACAAAAAATAAAATGGTAATGAAGTTAATACATTCCTATTTTATTTTTCGTCAACCCATCCCAAACCGATTGTCAGGACGGGGCGGGGTCTGCTGAATGCCAGCAGCAGCAGGGAGGGGTGGTGAGCTGCCTGTGCACTAGTTTAAAGCGCGCATGTCTCTTTGTCTGCCTTCTTGCGACGGCCAGCCACACATGCGCACTTTAAACCTCTCTAGCCCAGCTGTCTCAAACAGCTGGGTTAGAGAAGGCAAAAGCCTCCAGTGCTCTTGTCTGCGCTCAAAGTGGCCGCTCCCTCCAATCCTTGCGCTCCTCTAACAGCATGAGAGCAGCGCCAGGACTGATTAAGGGAGTTGGCTGGGGCCTTAGACGTCATGAGGGAAGAAGAGACCGGAGTGAGGAGGACGCCGCAAGCACGGTAAGTAACGTTTTATTATTTTTACTTTACTTTAATAATGCATTTATTTTATGTACCCACCACCCATTTGCCCGCCCTCTACTCGGCATAGTTGCCAGCGACCACTGGTAATATGTGAGGGCATAAGCAGTGCATAGCGGGGCGCAAATTATAGTTAGCTCTGCTTTAACTGGTGGATTTCTGTGTTTTTTTGTTGTTCATAATGTTAATGTTGTCACTGACATATTCACCAAACTATAAGGTTACTGTAACCTTTGGTTTTTTTGTGAATTTGTAGGGTTTTTTGTATGTAAAGTAATGTTTTACTACCATATGTAAAGCCAACTCCCCCACTGTGCATGCCCTTCTGCTGTGCATGGCGGAGGGGTTGTCTGCAGTGCCTGGCCTTTGGTTAGGCCCGCAGAAACACCCCCACAGGCTGCCAACTCCATGCTAGGCCCAGCACTTCGCTGTGTACAGTAGGGGGTAGGCTACAGGGCCTGGCACGTGGCCAGGCCCTGTGGCCACCCCCTGAGGCACTAACCATCAAAAAGGTATCCCACCTGATAGGGCTATCACCTAGGCACTATCCTCTTTTCAAGGAATCTCATAAGATTATTCTAGCATGAATGGGAGCACTTCCTTTTTAGGTCGAGCCCTGAGCCAGCGCGCAAGCGCTGCTCTGGGGTTGATCTGGGGTATTTGAGTACGGGAGAGAAGCCATGCCCACTTCCCCGCCCATCTTTTTCATTGGCTTGTGTCTTTGTGGTGCCTAAATGCTGCCTTCCGATTGGTTTATAGGCTTGTTAGTCCCTCCTTATGATGGCCATGTCGTCATTTGTATCCTTCCAAGGCTACTGGCCCCTTTACTTCGAGTGTTGCAGGTAACTATTTTCGTCCTGTGCCTTCTCCCCCCCTCCCGCAGTCCATGCGTTCTCTCCCCCCACTCTCGTTCTTCGTGCCTTCTCGCTCCCTGCCCCCCGCCCGCACTCCCGTTTTCAATGCAATAGGTCTCGCGTAAATGCGAGTCCTATTGCATTGCAAATGCTTGTTTGTTTAGTAACCCTCACACACTCTAGTAGTGTCATGCTTCATCATCGGGTTTACCCTGACTCCTAAAGGTCAGGGTGGGCTCGACCATATTCCAGGGAGCACTTAGAAGAATAGGCCAGGAGGTTAAAGATTTAAAAATCCTCCCGAAGCTCCAGGTATCCCTTTAATATTGGAGAGACAGGGGATATTAAAAACAGAAAAAGGGTTTCTCAAGGATTTAATGGTCCTATGACCCTAATTGTGTTGCCAACATGTTTCAGCCTTTTCGTTGTGGCCTCTGTGGGTCCAAGGCTTTCTTCAGGGCAAAAAACAGAGATATTCCCTCCCTGGATAAATAGTGACTTCACTGGTGTGGAGCAGAAAGCTGCTCCACCGTGCCCACCCCTTGGATATACTTATCCTGGATCTGGGCGCTCAGTTCTTGTATGTCCAACCTGAAAGAAGAGAGAAATAGTGACTCATGATGAGTCCAAGTGCCCAATTCGCGCTGCGCGCACTCACCCATATAATGCATTTTTAGTGAACTGCGCGCATTTGTGCACGTAAATATATACATATATTTCATGTTTCACAACGACTGTGGAGGACAGGAGATCCCCAATAGTCAGTCATACTATCGGTTTTCATGAAGTGCACATAACCTTCTAAACTCGGAATCGAGTATGTGATCAATTTGACCGTTCTGCCGCCTACCTCCGGTCTAGCCCCTTTAACCTCATAAAAACACACACACATATACCGCACCCTACTAAGTGACTGTGATACAGCATAATGCGCCCCAAGTTAGATTAAGCTTAAATCTGTTACTCCCAATCAGATATATAAAGAGAGTACTTTACCAAATTTGGGAGGACTCCACACGTCTCTAGGGGATGCAAAGAACGGGGTAGTCTTGTAGTCACACACTGTTACGCCAACCAAAAGTAGGGAACGAAAGTAAAATTTACCACAGTGAAATTTAACAGAGAAGTCATTCACAGGGTCTCTACTAAAAGAGAGATCCTCACTCACACATACGTTCTTCGTTGTAACTCACATTGTCAAGGATCCTAGCTCTGCTTGAACACCTATTCGGGTCCGCATCTCCCGGCTTGAGAGCCGAGACTAGGACCGGCGTTTGCTTTTATGAGCCGAGCCGGTGGTTGGAAGCGCGTCCGCACCCGGCTGCTGATTACGCCCCGCCCAAAGAGACGCATATGACGTAGGAAGCGTCATAATCGTGCGTCTTCCTTCAAACTACAGTTTACCTGAAGGATCATGGGGGCTGTAGCTAGAATGTGTCATCCTGATCAGAATAGAGGTATACTGATAACTGTGAATACTGCGGACCACGTGCTTTTCAATTCATTTTTCCAGTTGTCAGTTATCTGAGGTGGTGTTTACAATATTCATAAAGCTGTAAAATGCTGTTCCCTCACTGGGTCCTCTTTAATTACTGCTGTTACATTGTCATTACTCTGTTCATGATAATCTCCAGATTCTTCAGGATTATCTTTATAACCATAGTGTTTATGGGAAAAAAGGATTAAACTCCATATATTAAGGGCTCAAGTACGTGCTAATTGGCCCCACAAGATGGAATCGTTCATGGGTCTTGAGGTTATATACACATCTCTGTTCTTTCTCTAATAGTCTCTTTGTTAGGCCTGGACCCCCCTTCATTTTTTCAATGACAGTCCATGTCAGATCGTTGTCTGAATGTTGTAACGCCAGGTAGTGTGATGTCAGTCTAGTGGCTGTCAGGCCTCTACGTATCGTGCTCCGGTGTTCACTAATACGTACTTTGACCTTCCTGGTCGTCATGCCAATATAGCGATGTCCACACGGACATGTAATCATATAAATGATGTTGTCAGAGTTGCCGTTAGTGTGACTGCGTTGTTCCCACATTCGTGGCAGTCCTAGATCAATGTGCAATGTGTGTGTAGTAAACTGGCATACAATACAGGAGCCGCACGGATAGTGGCCTTTCACCTGGGGTTGGTCCCACAACGTCAACTGTCTACTTTGGTTGGGTTTCCATATGTCTGTGTGGACTAGGGAGTTTCTGAGGCTCCTGTTCCGTTTAAACGAAAACATCGGTTTCTCGAAATTCAGTTGGTTAGAGGTAAGTATGTTCCATTTACTATTAATGATCTTCTTGATGGCGTTGGAAGATGAGTTGAATGTGGTCACACATATCAAGGAATTAGTTTCTTTCTTTGTATGGGTTTCCAGCAGAGCAGTGCGAGAAGTGTTGCTTGATCTATTCTGTGCCTGGTCTATTATTCTCTTTGGATATTCTCTTTCTTCCAGTTTTCTAGACAGTTTTGCAGCTTCTACTTTGTAGGTGTCTAAATCCGAACAGTTCCTTCGGATCCTTAAAAACTGTCCCAGCAGGAGGTTTTCCCTTAATGCACGCGGATGTGCACTGTTGAAACACAGCAGGCTGTTTTTATCCGTGGGCTTCGTGTAGAGGGTACTCTCCAGTCTTCCGCCTCTGGCGATGATGTTCACATCCAAGAACGATATCTTGTAATTGTTAGTGGACATGGTAAAACGGAGGAAGGGATTAAGTTGGTTAATCCATACCTCAAAGGTTTTTGTGCTTTCTTGGTTACCATGCCACACTATCAGGATGTTGTCAATATATCGCAGCCAACTCCGGATCCTGTTAGAATGTGGGTTGTTAGCCCATATATGTTCCTCTTCTAGGTGGCTCATATACAGACATGCGATGCTCGGGGCGAACGAACTTCCCATAGAAGTCCCGTGCTTCTGTAGATAAAGATGGTCTTCAAACCTGAAGAAGTTCTCGATCAAGGCAATCTGCATGAGTGTCATAATCCAGTCCACTGGTGCCTGCCAGGTCCATTCTTGCGCTAGTAGTGCATTCTTTTGATCTGTGTCACTAAGGGGCAGATTTTCAAAACACCGGTCAGGCAGCCAACCCATGCTGCACACAGCTTTTGGCCGGTCATAGCAGGGGGTTGGCCACAGGGCTAGGCCTGCTGCCAAGCCCTATTACCAAAGCCCCAGCAGGCTGCCAACCCCACACCATGCACAGCCTGTGGCATGCACAGCGTAGGGTTGTCCTTTGGGCCCCGGGGACCCCAATCCTCTGGGGCTAAAACATATATATTAAGGATAGGAGGGCATGCAGCCCCATCCCCGACCATTAATTGGCCCCAGGGACACCATCCTGCTGGGCATTTCCAATAGGAAAGGGGAGGGGGCCGCGTGTGACCTCCCTCCCCAAGCCTTAAAAGGTCCCAGGAACCCTATCCCCGGGGCCAAATACAATCAGGGACGGGAGGAGGGAGTGCAGCCCACCTCCCCACGCCTTATTAAGCCCCAGGGACCCCATCCCTGGCCCAAATATAATATAAAAGGGGAGGGGGACACATATCCGCCCTTCCCGGGCCTTATTAGGTCCTGGGGATCCCATCCCTCAGGGCCAAACCAATAAAAATGGGGCTGGGGCCTGTGTGGCCCCCTCCCCAAGCCTTCATAGGCCCCAAGGACCCAATCCCCCAGGAAGATGGGCTGCACGACCCCCTTCTCCAAGACTTATCTGGCCCCGGGGACCCCATCCCCACGGCCAAAGCTAATTAAAGAGGGGAGGGGGCATGTGGCCCCCCTCCTGAACCTTTTTGGCCCCAGGGACCCCATACTCCTGGATGAATTAATAGAAAAGGGGAGGGAGGTATGCGGACCCTCTCCCTGAGCCTTATTAGGCCTCGGGACCCCATTCGCAGAGGCCGAGTAATTAATAAAGGGAAGGGGGTCCCGCAGGCCGTAGCTTAATTAGGCCCTGGGGACCCCATCCCCGGGGCCAAAATGTATTTAAAAGAGGAGGTGGGCTGTGTGGCCCCCCTCCTCCCCAGGCCTTATTCGGCCGGGGATCCCGGTCTCTCAGGGCTGTGTGTTTTTTTAAAGGGGAGGGGAGCTACATGGCCCCTCTCCAAGAGCCTTTTCAGGTCCCTGGGACCCCATGCCCTTGGGCCTCCATTTTGTATAGATGGGTGCCCAATCGGGGCACCCATCAAGCACATGTTGAGGGCTTCGGGGAGAGACCCAGGGCCCCCACGGCTGCAGCAATCTCCTCGCATGGTTCGGGATCCGGCATTGCTCCCGCCTGGAGGAAGTAGCTACTTATGCTGCTCCCTCCGGGCTGAAGCAATATGTTGTTCTATTTCCCTGCCTGCATCAGTGCGGGAAGGGAAACATAACACATATTTGCTCCCAGCATGGTGCGGGAGCATTTCTAAAGCTCCCACCCACTTGAAGCCGACTTTGTATTTGCTTTGTTTGATGGGAGATTTGAAAATGCTCCCGCCAGACAGGAGCAAACACATATTCTCAATGGCATGTTTGGCTGTAGATACACATGCTATGCATACTCCTGCCATCCAGTGTTGGTTCTGGAGTTGTGCAAGTTGTTTTTCTTCAAAGAAGTCTTTCGAGTCATGAGGTCGAGTATCTCCTCCTCTCAGTGATATTGTGCATGGGCATCGGCTCCATTGTTAGATTGTTTTCTCTCTGATGTTGGTTGTGGATGTGTGCGCCTCCGCTCTGTGTTTCGACTCCAGTCTGTCCTACAGTTTACTGTCCTCAACGGTATTGTTTTCGATTGCGCTTTTCCATTTCAGCGCTATTCTCCAATTTCGTGGGTTCGGACTTCTCCTACACCATCTTCTCCTACACCATCTCCTCCTCCACCACCATCAGCACCACCTCTATCCCCTCCCCACCACCACTCTCTCCAACACATGACCCACTAGATATCTTACCTCAGGGGTCTCCACATTCAGACACTGAGGGGTAGGGGGCCATTAGGTGATCCTGACCCTTGGAATACTGATCCCACTACACCCAACGACCCAGACTTATATCCAGCTCGTCCCTCCCCTCCCGAAGATGCCACTTCTTTCCAGTAGGTTATTGCTCGGGTAGCGGATTTTCATAATGTAGAACTCCACAAAGAATCACTAGAAGAGGATTTTTTGTTTGACACCCTCTTTCCCACACACAAAGACACCCAGCTTATGCCAATGCTTCCTGGTATGAGGAGACATGCCGAGGACATTTTTAAAGAGCCAGTCCGAGCCCGGGTCATCACCCTTCGGGTGCACAAAAAATATAAACCTGCGCCTTCTGACCCCTTATTTATCCGGAGTCAAGTCCCACCTGACTCCATTGTTGCAACCACTGCAGGCAAAAAGAGCAAACAGTCAGGCTACCGGGGATATCCTCCCTCCTGAAAAGCACAGTAAAAGAATAGATGTGGCTGGAGAAACAGTGGCAGCATAGGCAGCCAACCACTGGCGTATCGCCAGTTCTCAACACCTTCTGGCCCGCCACGATAGAGCTCATTGGGATGAGATGGTAGATCTATTGCAATATCTCCCAGAGGAACACCACAAAAGGGGTCAGCAACTTGTCACAGAGGGGCAGGCTGTTACAAACAATTCCATTTGCTGTACTCTCGAAGCAGCTGATACAGCTGCCAGAGGTTTTAATACTAACATCCTTCTCAGGCGACACACATGGCTTAGGTATTCTGGGTTCTAACCAGAAGTCCAGCAGGCAGTTTTGAATATGACTTTTGATAAAGAGCACCTTTTTGGACCGCAGTTAGATTCTACCCTGGCTAAAATGAAACAAGACACTGACACAGCTAAAGCAAGGGGGCTTCACAAGCTCCCACTCCTAGGAGCTCCTTACGTCGCCCAGGATACAGAGGAGTGTATAAATCCACCTCCACATATGACTCTGCTTTCCAACAAAAAACAACCTAGTCAGCCTATAACAAGGGTTATTTTTGAAGTTCCTTTGGAGGAAATAACAATAAAGTAAGGGGCAAGGATGCCTCCGCACGTGGAGCAACTCCCTCTGCAAAACAGTGACTACCCAATTATTTCCCCCACCACACAACACCTGTCGGGGGCAGGCTGCAGTTTTTACGCTCATTGTGGAATTCCATCACCACAGACAAATGGGTATCAGCCATTATCCAATATGGCTATTAACGAGAGCTCATTTCCACTCCACCCAACATTCCTCCTTGCCCTCACAGTCCCTCTCTCCAGGCTGCTTGCCCGCCTATATGATATAGGCATCAGGGGCACAGAGCTGAAGTGGCTGAAATCTTTCCTCAAAGAGAGATGCCAAGAGGTTTGGATACCACCCTTCTTGTCCTGTAAAAGCAGTGTCTCTGTAGGAGTTCCCTAGGGCTCAGCCCTTAGCCCTACTATGTTCAACATCTATATGACCCCATTAACGGAACTGGGCGAGTCTTTTGGGGCCAAGATAATCTCATATGCCAACGACACTCAGCTGATATTTGCATTTAAGAAGGGTGAGCCAATTGCCCAGGATGCCATTAAACCCTGTCTATCAGCTGATGATTTCTAGTGGATGAGTATTAATCAACTCAAATGCCACACTGATAAGACAGAGGTCCTCAGCTTTGGCTACAATTTCAATCTGCATCTACAAGCACATCAGTTGGATGGACCCAACTTGCAAGCTGACACAGTAAAAAATCTTGGGAGTCAAGTTTGATAGACAGCTGTCACCACAGAACCAAATTAACACAGTAGT
This sequence comes from Calotriton arnoldi, assembly GCA_963921515.1. Taxonomy (NCBI): domain Eukaryota; kingdom Metazoa; phylum Chordata; class Amphibia; order Caudata; family Salamandridae; genus Calotriton; species Calotriton arnoldi. The sequence continues at coordinate 926,808 of CAWUFW010001240.1, forward strand.
TGGCACATGCTTTGGTCTTATGCGCAGTGCTAAAAAATTCTTGCAGTTCCTCTCCTAACCCATGAGAATAACAATGATTCCGGCCTTGATTATGTCCAGGCTGGACTGCACTAATGTCCTTTATGCGCTGAGGAAACTTCAAATGGTCCAGAACGCTGCGGCCCGGCTGGTTCTCAATCTACCCAGACAAGCTTCTGTCTCGGAACACCTGAGGAGTCTGCATTGGCTCCGTGTCAATAAGAGGATCTTGTTCATGACCCTTGTCTATATGCACAGAGCTTTGAACCATGCTCGACCGGAATACCTTTCATCCTGGATACAGCACTCTTCCTAGAACTCTGCACTCTTCCTGCGGCCGCCTGGCTAAAGTGCCAAGGGTTAGGCTAACGAAAACAGGTGGCAGGTCCTTTTCCCTCCTGCAGAATTGCGTCATATTGAAGGCAAGAGGCCTTTCCGAAAGCAACTTAAGACCTGGCTTTTCACACTCTAGTTTTGTCACTTTTCTGCTCTTGTACATTCTGTTCAACACCGGAACACTCCTTGGAGTAGCTGCATGCTTTAGAAATCTCACCATTCATTCATTCACAGGTTATCTCAAGAACATCTAGCACTTCTCAAACAAGAGCCTCAAGCCCTTCTTCTCAAAGGGCCCATAGAACCTGTTCCTCTTCAACAAGGCTCAGGAGTATACTCCTTAAACTTTCTGATCCCCTAAAATGATGGGTCTCTAAGAACAGTATTACATCTCAGACCTCTTAACAAGTACATTCTATCAGAATTAAGGGTAGGCAAAGTTGGCGGAGTACGCGTACCGTCTCATCCCAATTAATAAATACCTTTCGTAAAACAACAAGTAACTCTATCTTTACATGCTAAAATGCATATAGTTATCTCACAAAAGTGAAAATGAAAATATAGCAAGCAGTGAGAGGTGATGATTTTGGGGTCCTGCCTAACCTAGGGAGAGAACCAAGCAGATGCCTTGAACACAAAGAGCACATCATGCTGAACGATTCGGTGGTGGTCCCATCCTCCTAGGACCACCCCAAGCACAGTTATGGGCAAAAATACAATCCCAACCAAAGGCCCTGCAAAGCATTATGGGACGAGATTCTAGAGTGCAGTGACCTCTCTCATTGCCTGGTATTTTTCAAAGCTCACTTTTGTGAATTGGTTATATGCTTTTTAGCATGTCAAGGTAAAGTTTTTTATCAAAGGGTTGTGGGTGTTTAATGTAATGCATAAAATCTTCTGCAACAAGGCAGACTGTATGGCGATACTAAACAAGGTAGACTGTATGGCGATACTGGATCTAAAGGACGCCATCTTCCACATACCAAAACACCCTGCTCTCTGCAAATACCTAAGATTTGTCATAGCAGACAAAAACTATCAATTCAAAGTGCTTCCATTCAGGAGTAATTCGGTAACCCGGGGTTTTCACAAAATGTTTAGCAGAGGCCCCAGAACATCTGTGAAGACAAAATAGCTATGTATTTCCCTATTTGTGAAGACAAAATAGCTATGTATTTCCCTATTTGTGAAGACAAAATATCTATGTATTTCCCTATTTGGACGATTGGCTCATCAAAGCCAGCACTCATCAAGAGTGTCAACAATACACTCAGTTGACAGTGGGTCTGCTTCACACACTAGGGTTCACTATCAGTTTCCTCAAATCACATCTTGAACCTCTACAAGTTCAACCTTACTGAGGGGCAATCTTAAACACACAGTTAGGGTTGGCCTACCTCAATTCCGCTCGAATTCAGAACTTTTAGGCAACACTACCCCAGTTCCAACCAAACATGTCAGTCACAGTAAAAACTGTCACGTGTCTGTTAGAAATGACAGCTTCTTGTATTGCCATAGTTCCCCAAGTAAGGTTACACATGCGTCCTCTACAGCAACGTCTAGCTCGCCATCTCAGTCATAGGGTCACCTAGAATATCTAGTATTGATAGACCGCCACACTCACCGTCATCTGCAATGGTGGAACACCAACAAACTGTTAAAGGGGTGGCCTTTTCTGGACCCTGTTCCCGCCCTCCCTATAACCACAGACTCATCACAGACAGGTTGGTGTGCCCACCTGCAAGACTTGACAGTACAAGGTCTTTGGGATGCCAGACATCAATCTCTACACATCGACTACTTGAAGCTTCAAGCAGTATTCCTAGTGCTCAAGGCTTTCCTTCCTCACCTTTCTCACAAGGTTGTCCTAGTCTGAACGGGAAAATATGACAGCCAGGTACTATCTACAAAAACAGGGGGGGGGGCAAGTTCTTCACAACTATCTCACTTGTCTCAGACTATATGGAAGTGGGCTCTTTGCCACAACATTCACCTGTTAGCGGAACATCTTCCGGGAACAGACAACGACTTTGCAGACCTGGTCATCAGGATACAGCAACAAGTCCATGAATGAGAACTCCACCCACAACTCCTCCTTCCCTACTTTCAAAAGTGGAGGTTTCCACACAGTGACCTGTTCGCCACAGCAGAAAATGCAAAATGCCCAAACTTCTCCTCCAAGTACCCACACCCACTACCCAAGGGAAACACACTATGGATATGTTGGTCAGGGATATGTGCCTATGCTTTTCCTCCTCTCCCTCTCATTCCATATCTGGTTCGGAAGCTCAGGCAAACGTCTCTCACCATGATCCTTGTAGCTTCAACTTGGGCGCGCCAGCCCTGGTTCATAACACTTTTGGATCTCTCAGTAGTTCCACATGAGAAGCTCCCCATCAGGCCAGACCTTCTCATTCAGAGTCAAGGAAAAATCAGACACCCAGAGACCAAAATGCTCAACCTTGCAATTTGGCTCCTGAGGTCATGGAATTTGGCTACCTTAACTTACTATGAGAATGTATGGACATTCTTAAGAAAGCACATAGGCCCACCACAAAAGCCTGTTACGCAGCAAAATGGAAACGTTTTGTTTGCTATTATCAATCCAAACAAATCGATCCTATGACAGCCACAGTACAAGACTGTCTCTGTTACCTGCTTCATTTGCAGAAATCACATTTAGCCCACACTTCCATAAGGTTACACCTTGCTGAATGGCTGCTTATCCTCAAAATAGACAGCATCTATCACTATTCAAAATTCCAGTCTTCAAAACATTCATGGAAGGACTTAAACGAGTTATTCTGACTCGGGTTCCTCTCGCACCATCTTGGAACCTTACCATTGTTCTCACTAGACTCCTGGTTCTCCAATTTAAACCTCTTCACTCATGTCCTCTTCATTTTCTTTCATGAAAACTTGCATTCTTAGTTGCCATTACCTCACTCAGGCGTGTTAGTGAGCTCCAGGCGTTAATATTAGAAGAACTTCTTCCAAATTCATAAAGACAAAGTGGTTCTTCGTACTACTCCTAAATTCCTACCCAAGGTAGTCTCATAATTTCACCTCAATCAATCCAATAAGCTATTTCTTCCTACAATCTGATTCTGTTGCAGAAAGGGCTCTCCATACCCTAGATGTCAAAAAGCCCTGTTGTTCTACATAGATAGAACTAAAACTTTCAGAAAAACTCTTTATAGCATTTTCACAAACTCATAAAGGCAATCCAATATTCAAATCAGGTATAGCCAGATGGATAGTCAAATGTATTCATACTTGCTACATGAAGGCCAAAATACCAATATTTATATCTCCCAGAGCACACTCCACTCGTAAAAAGCGAGCCACTATGGCCTTTCTTGGAAACATTCGCATAGCTGACATTTGTAAGGCAGGTACATGGTATACACCACACACCTTCACTAAACACTACTGTGTGAATGTTTTAGCTAAAGAACGATGATGGATTCAACCCAGATCTGTGACTGGGGGTGAGTGTCTGAAAAGTTTCAGTGCTCCGTCCATCATCTCCTTGTGTTTGCTCTATAAGCTAATCTGGAATTATCCAAAGCCATAGACCATGTTATATGTCAGCATTCCTCTGGCTTATTTCTGGCGAAATGCATAACCTATTCCATTCTGGAGACTCTACTACGGTCTCCTTCACTATTTGGCCATTTCACACATTGGTAAGTGAAGGTTGCCATAAATAGCTCTTCTTGTCTTCAATCTTATTGGCTATTATGTCAGCTTATTTGCAATGTTCCCATAGACCAAGTATTATAATGCCTTCCTATTTCTCGATCTCCTTTGCTCTTCAAAGGAGCACTGCATTTAGGGTGACCACCTCCCTCCAGGTCATTTCGACCCTGTTTCCAGCTGTGGACAACTGTGTTGTAGCCAAATGCATTCTGGGTGTTGTAGTCTTGTTTTGCTTTCACTGAACTAATTAGACTAACACACCTGAAATCAATGATTTGTAGGTGGAAAGTTCAGGACTGGAGACAGTGTCCGTAATGACCTGGAGTCAGGTGGTCACCTTAATTGCATATGTTTGTTACAATGCTTCCACTTGTCTAAACCTTTGTATCTGTGCAAAGTTCTCATTACTTTTCTTAGCAGATTACTTGTTGCCTTCTCCTTCATCATTCTTTAGCTCACTTAGCCACCTCAGTTCAGACCCAGCTATATGCAAATCAGTCTTGACCATGTGCCTCATGGGAACAGTCAAGCCCGAACTGCCAAGCCAGACCTTCCCTGAACCAGAAACAAGCATCCTGGGACCAGTTTCTGGATAACACCCCTCATCAGCAAAGCTAGCTTGAATCTGTGGCAAAGTGAGCAAGGGACCCACGTCTGGGCATACCCTGGCAACTTAGGGCGAACAAAGCAAACACAAGGAGATGATGGATGGAGCGCTGAAACATTTCACAGGGTCAAGATTGATTTGCATATAGCTGGGTCTGAACTGAGGTAGCAAAGTGAGCTAAAGAATGATGATGGATTCAACCCAGATCTGTGCCTGGGGGTGAGTGTCTGAAAAGTTTCAGTGCTCCGTCCATCATCTCCATGTGTTTGCTTTGTTCGCCCTAAGTTGGCAGGGTATGCCCAGACGTGGGTCCCTTGCTCACTTTGCCACTGGATTCAAGCTAGCCTGGCTGATGAGGGCTGTTAGCCCGAAACCGGTCCCAGGATGCTTGTTTCCGGTCCAGGGAAGACATGACTTGGCAGTTCGGGCTGGACTGTTCCCATGAGGCACAGGGTCAAGACTGATTTGCTGTGTCTGAACTGGGGTGGCGAAGTGAGCTAAAGAACGATGATGGATTCAACCCAGATCTGTGACTGGGGGTGAGTGTCTGAAAAGTTTCAGCGCTCCGTCCATCATCTCCTTGTGTTTGCAATGTTTTAGCACACCAACAAGCCAGTGTAGTACAGGTAGTGCTACGTACCCTTTTTCAAACTTGTGCAAGTCCCACAGGCTAGCCACTGCTTCTAAGAAGGGACTGCTTTACAGTCTATGCCAGTGGTACTCAAAGTACGGCCCGTGGGCCACTTGCAGCCCTTTTGACCGTTACATGATGCCCCCCCCCTGGTGAACAGCAGCACAAGCTGCTGTTTAGTTGCTGAGCACTAATATCCAGAAAAAAATGTTAAATAAACGGGCAAGCCTTTATTAACTTGCAAAGAAATGCTTGCCCGTTTATTTAATATTTTTTTAGACCTCCTTACACAATCTCTGACCCACCCAGACCCCCTCCGCCACCCTGCTGGCTTCAGTGCGGCCCTCGGTCACACCACAGACCGTACTTTGTGCCCCTGGCAAATGTTTGTGAGTACCCATGGTCTATGCAGAGAATGTGTATCTACAGCCACACATGCCATTGAGTGGATTATGTTACTTACCCTGTAAGCATCTCTTCGTGGCATGTAGTGCTGTAGATTCACATGTGAACTCCCTCCTCACCGAAAGCCTGTGACAGTTGTAGCTACATTATATATTTACATCTAGCTAGGACATCACTTTCTTACACATACCTTACACTCCTTTCTCAACTGCCTCCGGGAAAACAATCTAACAGTGGAGTTGATGCCCATGCACAATATCACAGAGAGGAGGAGTCATTCGACTTTGTGACTCGAAAGACTTCTTTGAAGAAAAACAACTTGCACAACTCCGCATTAAACACTAGATGGCAGGAGTATGGAGAGCATGTGAATCTACAGCACTACATGCTGCAAACAGATGCTTGCAGGGTAAGTAACATAATCCTTTCAGGGCACGGAAACTACTGTGTCCTGGGGGTAAGCTCCCTGGGTCACATCAAGTGAGCCGGCCCGGGGTGTTGGAGTCCCCAGGGCCATTAAAGGCTCAGGGAGGGTGTGTTGTGCTGCCCCCTCTCTTTAAAGTTACGTTACAGTCCTGGGTGATGGGGTCCCCAGAGACTTTTTAGGTCTCGCCTAGGCAGCGCTTGTGCTGTCTCTTCGAGACATGCTGTATTCAGGATATGGGCATAAAGCTCCGCCTACTTTCCGCCCATCTTTTTAATTGGCTCCTGTCCCTGCCTTTTGTAAATGGTCGCTTTTCATTGGTCTTTAGGCTTAGTAGTCCCTCCTTAGTACCGCCTTGTCTCTTCTTGTAACCTCCCATGAGGACACCCCCTGTTACATGTGTTACGCCCTAGTATTTAATTACAGCCTCAAGGCATTAATTTCTTAAAGGCCTTCAGACAGGACACTCACTTGGTCCTAAACTAGGATGGCAGTGGTTACTTTACTCGCTAGCACATCTCACATTTATATCAGACCTTCTATAAATTTCCCTTCATCAGCTCCACATAGAGTACAACCTAATCCGGAATTAATATAATAATTCTTTTGTCACATTTCAAAGATACTAATTGTATATATCGACATAGCTATTTGAATGTACTCGTGGTACTGTCTTGCATGCAATGCATTATGGCTAGGGTGGATTTACCATATCTTCTGCAGGGGGCAGTACCATATGTGACCAAAAGTTTATGATGCTCACTAGGAACCTCTAGGAGCAGGTGGCGGTACTGCAACTCGACAAGCAGTACTGGTGCCTTGCTCACTAGGGACCTCTAGGAGCAGCTTGCGGTACTGCAACTAGACAAGCAGTGCTGGTGCCTTGCTCACTAGGGACCTCTAGGAGCAGCTTGCGGTACTGTACCTAGACATGTAGAGCTGGTGCCTTGCTCACTAGGGACCTCTAGGAGCAGCTTGCGGTACTGCAATCAGACATACAATGCTGGTTCCTGGCTCACTACACAAGCATTGACAATGCACAATGTCTCACATTACTGAAAGTATGAGCTATTGGTGTTGCATTATTATTTGCAACGCCAATACCTCAAACTATCAGTAATGCAAGACCTATTGCATTGCAAATACTTGTTAAGGCTCAGCGAGGGGAGCCATTTCCTTTAAATAATACTTTGTGCCCCTGGGGATGTAGTTCGGGGAGAATGGCTGCACACCCCCCTCTGTTTAAAAATACTATGGGCTCCGGGGAATGGGATCCCAGGGGCAAAAATGGCTGAGGCGTACTGTGTGCCCCCTCCCCTTAAATATACCTAGCTCCGGGGATGTGGTCCCAGGGGGCGTAAATGGGCTGGGAATGGTGGCTCTACTGAAAATAGCAGTGGCCATTTTGTTTTTGGCCTCGATCCCACAGGAGTCCCATAAGATCGCAGCAAAAAAACACCAGTCCGGTCCCCCCAATGGGCATAGAGGACCAGGGTATCCCTACCCTGCCCTCTTATATCATTTGTTTTTTTACTTCAGGTCAGGGGACTAAGTCCCTGAGTCCTGTAATATCTGCCAGCAACAATTTTGTCATGTTGCTGGCAGCGAATCAGAGCGCTCGGACCCATGGGAGTCTCACTCCCGCGGGAGCGAGATGGCACAAGGGAAAAAAGCTCCCTGGGCAAATCAGAATGCTCTATTTTTAATTTGGCACTCCCGCAAGACTCTTGCAGGAGTCCCTCAGACCCACCCATCCAGGTAATGGAAATATATTTGTACCTTTATTTCTCAAAAACTACTGGACAGATTTACACCAAATCACAAAAACCACAATCTGAAAACTAAGATCTACCTTCCTGCTAGAAATGAAGGTTAAAAAATATGTGTATATCTGGAAGGCTGGGTTCGCGATAATCTTGTCAGTGTCCAGCGAGAGCATTAATTAAAAAATGGAGCATCTAATTGGTGAGAGGCCCCTTTTTCCCATCAGCCATCTTGCTCCGATGTGAGCAAAAGACTCCCGTGAGTCTCGTGGGAGCGAGCGCTGTGAATGGAAGACTGTTGGAGGTTTAGATATTAAATAGCTGCCATTACTGTTTATTGTGAAAAATTGTTGGTGCTGTGAGATGAAGTAAAAAGCTATATAAGGGGGCAAGTTAAAGGCATCCTGCCCCCTAGAAATTGAGAGGAGGGATAAGTATTGTGATGAAAAAAAGTGTAAATTCTTTTTTTTTTAATTTTGCGATCTTGCAGGACTCTTGCGGGATTGTGAAAATTAGAAAGGGGTAGGCAACCTATCTAATTACTCTGCTATGCACATCTGTCACTGTAGGGAGGAGAGTTAGTGAAGAGGCTCATACTTTATAACAGCTTCCTCCACATGGCTACTACCTTTGGAAGAGGTCTTGTTGGAGAGGGCAGTCTCTCCACACAGCCTACTATGCACACCTGTTGCCCTGGGAAGATTTGTCACCGGGGAAGCCACTCCCTTCCCATACTCTATTATGCATAGCTGATACCCTGGGGATAGCTGTCACACCCTGCTATGCACACTGATCACTCTGTGAGAGGTGTTATTGGAGAGATCAGTCTCTCCCCACACCCTACTATGCACTCTGGTCACCTTGGGAGAGGTGTTAACAGAGAGGCTTGTCTCTCCCCACACCCTACTATGCATGGCTGTCACCCAGGGGAGAGGTGTCGGTGAAGAAGCCAGTCTCTGCTCACACCTTACTGCGTACTATTGTCACCCTGGGCAGAGGTCTCTGCAGAAAGGCTTCAGCCTCCCCACACCCTACCATGCTCACATGACCCTATAGAGAGAGGTGTCAGTGTGGAGGGGAGAGTCTCCTCAAAACCCTATTATGCCCACCTCTTATCCTAAGGGTAGATCTCAGGAGAGAGAGAGCCTACTTTCCTCACACCCTACTACGCACACTTGTCACCCTGGAGAGAAATATCACTGAAAAAACCAAAAGGTGACATTATAGGAATTGTCATTATATTTTACATTTAAAAAAACCTTACAAATTCACTGATAAAAACCTAAGGTTAAAGTGACGTTATAGTGCTATGCCAACATTAACATTTGAATTAAAAAAAACACAGAAATTCACCAGTTATAGTTAGCATAGCTAACTATAACTTGCGCCCCGCCATGCACTACTTGTGACCTCACATTTTACATCACGCATGGCATGTTCTATGACATAATTTATGACATCACTCATGACATCTCAAATGACATCGTTTATGACATCACTCATGACATCATCAGAGGATGTGTTAGTTTGCTTTATAGTTTACATAGCAGCGGGTAACTACCATATTACCTCTCTACCTAATTTCGTACAGCCTGTGTTCAGCTAATGGTCATTGATACATGGTTATAGTAATTGGGAGAGTAATACTTAACAGGATGTGTATTTTGGCCCTTAGTAATAATATACTACAACCTACCCTATATGGCTTCAGGGAATTACTGGGTACAGTGGAGCAGTGTTTGAACTTACACCTAATCATGGGCAAGTATACCATCACTAAACACCACTCTCTGTACCCAGCATTTATGGACCTACCAACAGCTTTTGATTGAGTTAATCGTTCCATGCTCCATGCTATGGAGTATCTTGTTAGAACTGGGTTAGTATCGCACCTAATGCACTTTTTATATGCGCATCATGCTATTCTTTTTTTAAGTTTTAAAAGCTTTTATTTGATGAAAAAAGGTATAACAGAAAACAGCAAATGCGAGTACATATCATAGAATGTAAAAAAGATAATGATAAAACATATATGAAGAAAGGAAAAAGAGGGGGGAGGGAGGGGTATAAAATATTTACTTAATCAAAGCAGTAGTACATGAAAGTTCCTAATGCATTAGATTAGCATGTAACAATAGGTTATAATGAATTAAACAACAATACTTTATAAAAGTCAAGGTGGTTTGAGTACTTGTTCAATGCAGAGTTTATGTGAAGATGTCTTTTTAGCAGACACATTTAAAAAGTCAGTGACAGGTAACCAAAGTAAATCTCTCTTAACTGCGAGTGAGATGGGATATACATAAGCACTATCCAACGTATGATTGTAGCAGATTCCATATCACCATGCCTGAAAAGAGACCACAGATGTATCTTTCCATGACTTTGTAATTTGTTGAAAAGCGACAGCAAGGAGTAAATCAATGATACGTACTTCGGTGGCTTGAGAGGACCAAACCTCAGAAGTGCTCCCCAGAAATATATGGGTGAAAGAAAAAGGAATATGTGTATGAAAAATATTGTTGATTTGTTGCCAGACTCGAGTCCAAAAAATACGAATAAGTGGACATTCGAATAGCATATGTTTGAGGTCTGTTGGTGAGGCAGTACAAGACCAATAAGTAGCAGGGAGGTCAGGGTCAATCTTGTGAAGCTTAGCTGGGGTGATAAGAAGTCTGTTATAAACAAAAAACAGAGTTTGAGTTGTGTTTGCTGCTCTAGAAGACCTCCTTATTTTAGCCCAGATTTTATTCCATAGTGGAATGGGAAACAATATGCACAGATCAGTTTCCCAACTACATTCTATTTCTAGTTTATTTCTAATGAGGGGAAAATCTGTTAAATGTTTATAGATTTGAGAAGCGGATGGAGAGTTACATAAAATTGATCTTATAATAGGGGGTGAAGGAGTAAGTGCAGGGTTAGAGGATAGAGCATTATAAGAGGCTTGAGCCACTGCAATCAAGGACATGTATTTGGACTGATATGACGAAGGAAGAGAAAAACGGGATTGAATTGTTGAAAAAGGAATACAGATTCCATCTTGAAAAAGCTGATGGGTCCATTTAAGGCCATAAGCTAACCAATCTTTCCAAAAGATACATTTATTATTAAGTTTGATATATTTATTATACCAAATTGCTGAATTTAAAAACTGTGTACGTTCATCTTGTGTAGATGAGAAGAGTGGTTGAAATTTTTTTCGAGCATTTTTAAGAATAGGAAGAGATAATGTTGATGGAGTATGAGAGAGGGAAATATATTCTTCAAAGGAGAACGGATGAAACAGCGATTTTTCAACCTCTACCCACAAGGGGTAAAGTATAGAGTCATTCGTATTGTCAGATAATAAAAAAGAAGACTGTTTAAGAAAAAATGCAGTATGGTAAGAGTGAAAATCTAGAAAATTAACTCCTCCCATATGTTTAGGTTTTTTAAGTTTACAAAGAGACATTCTAGCTTTTTTATTATGCCATAAAAATTTTGATAGGATGCTATATAACTTTTTATAGTAAGATTTAGGAATATTAATCGGAATATTGGATAAATAAAACAATATTACAGGGACTGACATCATTTTTATAGTATCTAGCCGACCCCACCATGATAAATATAGGGGATGCCATCGCGATGTAGAGAAAGATATTATTGATAGTAACTCCTTCAGATTTAGAGCTATAGTGTCTTTAATAGAGGCATTGAACCATAGCCCAAGGTATTTAATTTTATTTGAATTCCAATGAAAAGAGGAGGATGAAAAATCAGCATGAAAGCATAGTTTATTCAGAGGTAGAATTTCGCACTTATCAGCATTTAGTTTATAACCAGAGACGAGGGCAAAATCGTCTACCTCTGACAGAAAAGCTGATAACGAAGTTTGTGGGTTTGAAATAAATAATAGAATGTCATCTGCATATACTGAAAGCTTTAAATGCTTGTCACCATACGGGAACCCTTTAATAACTTCGTTCAATCTAATTTTGATTAAAAAAGGTTCCAGGGCAAGAATAAATAATAATGGAGATAGCGGGCAACCTTGCCGGACTCCTCTATGAAGAGGGAAAGATGGGGATACCAGTCCATTAGCTAAAATAAAGGACCTGGGAGAGGAATATAATAAAGAGACATAATTAATGAACTTTGGACCAAAACCAAACCAAGCAAGCGTTGAAAAAATAAAAGGCCAACTGATTCTATCAAACGCTTTTTCGGCGTCTAACGAAATTGCTGCTAATGACTCGTTATATGTTTTGGATTTGCTTAAGACATTAAAAAACAATCTAGTATTATCAGACAAATGCCGTCCCTTGATGAAACCACATTGTTCCTTCCCAATCAAGTGGGGTAAAAAAGAATCTAAACGAAGGGCAAGTATTTTCGCAAATATCTTGTAATCTAAATTGATCAGAGAGATGGGTCTATAATTTTTGCACAGTGTATGGTCTTTGTTTTCTTTAGGGAGAAGACATATTAAAGCCTCCTGAAAAGATCCTCCAGATTTCTGGGTAGAGATAAAATGCTGAAATAATTGATATAATTTAGGAAGAAGAATCTTGGAGAAATGAGCGTAAAATTCAATAGTAAAACCGTCAGGTCCTGGAGCTTTACCTTTTTTTATGGTCTGAATGGCAGTCAGAATGTAATGAAGAATATCTTCTTGTTGAGAAGGAGATTCAGGAGTATAAAGGGATTGATAGAAGTTAGTAAATTCTAAAAGAATATCTTCATTTTTATGAACCCTAATGTTGGTCGAAGTTAAAATTGAATCAATTTTAGTGCACTCTTTTTTAATTTTATGGTAATTGGCGAGAAGCTTCCCAGCTTTATTTTGAGCTCCATAGTATTTAGCACTAGATTTAAGCAAAAATAAATTTGCGGATTCAGTTGAAAGTTTATTAAACGTAAACTTGGCTTTGATAAGTTCATCTAAATCAGATGGGGATTTTGTAGAATAAAAGGAGTGCTCTAGTTGCTTAATATGTGAATTAAGTGATTGTATGGTTTTAGAAGAGGATTTCCGTTTCTGGGCCACAAAAGAAATAATGAAGTCTCTAGAAGCAGCTTTGAAGGTGTCCCAAATTAGTTGTGGTGAAGTATGTGGGGACTCATTTTCTAGAAAAAATGTATCTGAAAAGTTCTGAAAGGCCGGGGTAAACTTGGGGTCTAATAGAAGGGAATTATTGAATCTCCATCTCCTTGTTCCTTCAATAGGGGGGAGTAAGTCTAAATCTAAAGAAACAGAAGCATGGTCTGAAATTAATATAGATCCTATATCGGAATGGGTGATATGTTGTGCAAGGGCTTTAGAGATAAACAAATAATCTATGCGTGATTGAGAGGAGTGGACAGGAGAGAAAAAAGTATATTCTTGAAGAGTGGGGTGGCATAGTCTCCAGGCATCAACGAGAGATCGTTGAGCAATAGTGGATGTGAATTGAGAGTGTACAAAAGAGGGAATACATTTAGAATGAGAACGCCTATCAATAAAGGGGTCAACAACCATATTACAATCTCCCCCAACAATCAGATAATCATCACTATATGTCATTAATTTAGATAAGATCTGGGGCTAAAAAGTTTATCAGGATTAGCAGGTGCGTATAAATTAAAAATAGTGAGAGGAATCTTGTTGACTAGTAAAGAGACTGAGACCCATCTACCTTCAGTGTCTGCTTCTTGATTTATAACATGAATATCCAAACGTTTGTGACAAAGAACTGCTACACCATTACGTTTCCCCGAACCAGGAGAAGCAAAGACATGACCCACCCATTGTCGCAGAAGCTTGGATATCTCTTTATGCGTTACATGAATTTCTTGTAATAAAACAATGTCTCCTTTCAAACCAGCAATGTGTGATAAAACCCTTTGACGTTTTATAGGTGACCCCAAACCTTTAACATTCCAAGATAAAACTTTTAACAACATCCTAAATTACAAAACATTTTTTAAAAATTTGATGAGAATAATTGCCATCCATGAAATACATTAATGCAAAATAAAAACATTTTCTGATAAGAGAAAAATAATAAAATAATAGTATAGATGGACATGATATGAAAGAGGAACATAACTCCAAAAAGATCAATAAATAACTAGTGAGAGAAGGGAGAGGAAAAGGCCAGTAAGAGGAAACGAAAAAGAGAAAGGGAAAGGAAAAGGAAGAAGAACTTAGATTATATATGAAGAGATAGGAAAAAGAACCAGATGAGAAATATATAGTCATAAAGATAGACCAAAAGGAGATAGGACAGAGAAAAAATAAAGAACAAAAAGACATACCACAGACATACAGTGAACACGGGGGTGGTGGAGCCACATAAGGAAGACGGCACAGCCAACCGGGAAACTCCAGGACGAGGACGGGAAAGGGGAGATCATCATCCAGGCTGAGTGAAAATCACATATCAGGGAACCACGAAAACCATACCTGATAGTAAAAAAGAGAATGCTTTATATATGAGTAAACAGCGCAACTGTAAAAACATGACAAATTAAGGAGAAAATAGATAATGACAATGTTAACAAAAGTCAAATCATCGATGAACGGGCAACTTCCATGTCATCTTCCTTACAGGAATCCAAAAATTGCTGTAGTAAAACAGGATCTTCATAGTTAGTGGTTTTATTTTTGTACGTCACCTTAAAGAGGCATGGATGAAATCTGGCATTCAAATTTCGAAGTGCAGGTCTCATGTCCAGAAACTGCTTCCATCGATCTGCTGTCGCTTTTGCATAATCTTGAGCAAAGAAAAGAGTGGATCCTTGCCAATAAATTTTTCCCCTAAGTTTGGCAGCTTGTAAGACCTTAAGTAGATCAGTATACTCCAAAAAATATAAAATAACACCTCTTGGCTTGGTTGACAGAGAAGAAGCTTGTGGGCCATGCCCCAAACGATGTGCTCTCTGGATATTTAATGATAGAGATTCTGGAAGACCAAGAAGCTTTCGGAGAAAAGATTGAAAGAAAGTAGGAGGACTGGGGCCCTCAAGTCCCTCCACAAGGCCATAGATGCGTAGGTTGTTACGCCTATTACGGTTTTCAAGGTTTTCCACTTGTTGTTTTAGACGGGAAATTTCCACATGGATAGAAGGCACTTGGTTGAGAACAACTTGAACAGAGTCCACTCGATTTTCCGAGAGAGTAACTTTTTGCTCTGTATGTGACCAATTGTCCTCGAGACTTTGAAGGCGGACATTTGTTTCTGCCATATATGGTTTTAGAGCACGTATTTCCTCAAGAATTAACTCCATAGATATAGGTGATGGAGAACTGGTAGGAGAAGGCGGGTCCTTTTTAACTTGTTTACCTGTTGCTGATGCTGAGGCAGAGGGTAATTTAGATATCGGTTTAGGCACATTACGAGGGGTGATGTGTGGCGCACCCCCTGTGGCAGAAGACGTATGGCTTCATTCCAAATCCTCCATATTTTCCTGTAGAACACTGAAAGGATTATAATCCGCCAATGGAATAGGGTCAGGAAGGTGAACGCCACTACGAGTAGCACGTGTTTTTGCCATAAACCATGTGATAATATCAATAATATCCTAGTGGAAATATTAAGTACAGCAACATATACTGACTTAAAAGAAACAGGTAATTAAAGAGAGAATTCTCCTGCCAGTTAATAAAAAATAAAAACATTCATCACTCGTGGGAAGAGAAAAACGAAATATGTCATAGAAAAGCCTTTATAAAGGTATCTTTCACCAATAAGCACATAGTTCAGTAAAAATTAGACCAAAAACATTGTGTTTACAGAGTCACATTGAGGCATTTAAACCTTCATGAGGAGAGGAATTCAAAGGAACCGAGCGATAAACGCTCAAAATGGCGGCCGCGAGAGTTGACTAGAAGATGCAGCCGATAGAAAGCGGATAAAATGCTCATCCCGGACGCTCACAATCGCCGCAAAATGTAAGGCAAGTCTCCATCTCCACTCGCTGGTATTTTGAGACCCACACAACGGGTATTGCCGCCTGGAGGTCTCCCGTCCCTCCGCACCGCCGCGGAGCCTCAGGTAAAGACGGCCATCTTCATTGGCGCCGAAGCCACGCCCCGCATCATCCTATTCTGATTACAAGAGGAAGATACAGGGACTTAGGGGAGCTTATAGAGCCCTTCTCTCTGGCCAAACGTGTGCGGCAGGGCTGCGTGCTGGCCTCACTACTGTTTATCTTATATATTAATAACCTAATTCCGTCTTTTGGTTAGAGCTTTGTGGGATGTCCCTGTTATCAATAATACGCCATTGTTGTACACAGACGATGCTTTGCTGATCGCGGGTACACCCTATGATTTGCGCTTGCTTGTGAATGCTTTTGTGGAATTCACACCCAGTTTAGATCTCATGACTAATTTTAACAATTGATCATCTGTATCAATGAAGCAAAAAGAAGGTTTTTTTCATTACACTCACTGACAAGAAAATGTAAACCTGTATTTTGCACCTTTGTATCTCACAAATCAACAAAGTGACTGTCCTGTTCTTCCCTGATGTCACTTCCCCGTTCGGGGGCTGAAAGCCGTTTTCAAAATGGAGGACAGCCTGAGAACAGACCTGCTTGCAGAACGGTTAAAAGTGAGGCCGATGGAAAGAGCATGAACCATTGAAGAAGTTAAATGTATAAAATAAGTTACATGTTTTCTTTTTGTAAGAACTGTGTTTCCCTGTTCAAGGAGTTAACACTTTTTCCAGACAGACAGACCCTACAAAGTTTGTTGCGTAATAATGAAGTACACAGCACACTTAAAGTCAATGCACCTGCAAGTTAGCACAGGAACTTTAAAATAAAGGTAATTTTTCTTAAAAGAGACCCTTCAACTTTATTCATTTTATTTTCATCAGACATGTCCCAATTTAATACATTTTATTTTCATCAGACATGTCCGAATCTGGAAAATAGTAACATGACTAATTTGATGTACAAGAAAGTGTTGGCTGACTTGGAGAAAACCTTTTCCCATTATAAACTAAAATCTCTTTCTGTTGCCTCCTTTCAGTACTTGCCATTAGAAGGGGAGGAATGACAGATGTGTAATCACCAGACTATGATTTTAAAGGAAAGTCATGGCTATGTAGTGCTTCTGTGATTGCATGCCTTTTTTAACATATCTATTTTTGTGCTATATTGTAGGTGTGGAATGTGCCACCAATATAGACGACTGTGAAAGTGATCCCTGTGAAAATGGAGCATTGTGTGATGATGGCATTGCTGACTACACTTGCCTCTGTCATTCTGCTGATGACGAAGGAGTCTTATGGGGAGGAAAAAACTGCTCTGTCAGACTTACCGGGTGCCAACAGCACTTATGCCAAAATGAAGCCACTTGTCTTCCAACCTACGAGGAAGGAAACCATGCCTACCTATGCCAGTGCCAGGTTGGCTTCTACGATCAGTTGTGCTCAACTTCCACCACGTTCTCCTTCTCCTCTTTGGGTTATGTTATTTATGACCTGTCTTCAAAAAACAGAACAAAAAGGGAGGTTGTAAGTGAGGGTCTCAGTATTTCTCTGCGTTTCAGAACAACCTTACCCGATCTGCTGCTGTTTTACCAGGGAGACGAGGTGGAATTCCTGTTCCTTGAAATCTACAAAGGCCTGCTGCAGGCCATGATCATGTGTAATGGTGCCGAAACATATTTGCAAATGAATGAACTAAGAGTAGATGATGGCCAATGGCACCAAGCAGAGGTTACATTGAAGGAAGTTATGAGGCTGACACTTAGCCATGAAGGCTGCAGTAATGGCACATGCATGAAGGACCAGTCAGTCAGCAGTAACAGGTCCATCCCAGACTCTTTTAACAGAATGTACATTGGTGGTCTCTATGAAGGGTCCTTTTTGAACAACACAATGAGCCAGCAGAATTTCACTGGCTGCATGGAGGATTTGCGCATTAACTCGAGGACATTACTGCCACATAACCTTATGGGTGATACATCATATCAGTTGAGCCTTGGATGCAACAGGACGGAGTGGTGCCAGCCCAACCCGTGCTTTAATGGGGGGAGCTGCATCGATCTCTGGACAAGCTTCAGGTGTGAATGCATGCGGCCGTATGAAGGAGCAACATGTTTGCAAGGTAGGTGTCTTACATCCACACTATCACTGTATTCCACAATGCATGTAAAAAACATAAGCATTGATGTGGTGCCAGGGTTACAAAAGAGTATATAAACCAAATGCTCTTTAACTCAGGATGCGTATGCCTACTGGCACTGGTCGCAGAAATTGTCAATGAAATATTCACAATGGTTGGGGCGGGTGTGGGTCTGATTCAGCCAATAACAAACCTAAGCGCGCCCTCTTGTGGCAGTGAGTTGCAAGGCAGAGTAGTACTTCAAAGAAACCCGATTATTTTACTTTAAACACTAAAATCGTAACCAATATTGATGATAAAGGAACTAGCTGCTTGTGTTTTAATTACTTTCGGAATAAAATAAGGGATTCATCTCCCAAAACAAGTACATTATTTGTAAGGGACAAGGTAAGAATAATTACAGTAAATTACTTTTTAGTTTATCACTTTCAATACCCTTAACAATAGATTCGCATAGTTACTATTCACTGATTCTATTATTGTTGTTTCTAATCTTTTCAAGATTCCAAACATTAAAGAAATGCAGTCTTTACAAGGAAAAAATCAGTGTAGAATTCTGTATACTTTTCTAAATTAATATACTTATTTATGTTTTGGTCTGGTTACACAAAACAGAGAGAGAGGAACACTGACAGTGGTGTGATACACAGACAAGGAGAGAGGCAGATCAGAGAGCTAAAGGAAAGAGTGTCATTGGTAGAGAGGCTAGAGAGCGAGAGGAGAAACAAGCATTGGCAAAGCCAGTAGGTCTCGCCTATGCAAGAGCTATTGGCTTTGCCAGTGTGTTTTAGCAATGTTATACACCAGCGTGGCTGCTGTTCAACATGACTAAAAGTTAGTGATATAGAGGAGAGTGGCATGGAGTGTCGTAGAGTGGAATGGTGAAGAGTGGAGTAGAGTGTCGTAGAATGGAGTGACATAGAGTGTCGTGTATTGGGGTGGCATAGAGGGGAGTCAGGTAGAGTGGCGGAGAGTCGAGTAGAGTGGACTGCTGTAAAGTGCATTAATGTACAGTGTTGCAGAGTATAGTGGCAAAGAGTGCATGGGCATAGAATTCAGTGGCGTACAATGCAGCATAATAGAATGCAGTGGTGTAGATTAGAGTGTTGCATAGTAGAGTGCGGTGGCGTATAGTGGAGTCGTGCAGAGTAGAGTGGCATAGAGTGGTGCAGAGTAGAGTATAGTGCCATAGAGTGCAGTGGCGTAGAGTGGAGTGCTACAGAGTGCAGTGGCGTAGGTTGGAGTGTTGCAGAGTAGAGTGGCGTAGAGTGCATTAGCATAGAATGCAGAAGTGCAGAGAAGCGTGGCATAGAGTTCAGTGGGGTAGAGTGCAGTGGTGTAGAGAGGCGTTGAGTAGAGTGGTGTAGACTGCAGTGGCATTGAGTACAGTAGTGCAGAGTAGAGTGCAGTGACGTAAAGTGGAATGGCATAGAGTGCAGTGGTGTAGAGTAGAGTGCAGTGGCAGACAGTGGCGTGGAATGGCGTAGAGTACATTAGAGTGCACTGGTGTAGAGTGTATTGGCATAAAGTGTTGCAGAGTATAGGGATGTAGAGTGCTGCGGCATAGAATTCAGTGGTATATAATGCAGCATCATAGAATGCTGTGGTATAGATTAGAGTGATGCATAGTAGAGTGCAGTGGCACAGGGTGGAGTAGTGCAGAGGAGAGTGGCATAGAGTGCAGTGGTGTAGTGTACAGTAGCGTAAAGTGTAGTGGTGCAGAGTAGAGTGGCATGGAGTAGAGTGGCAGAGAGTGCAGTGGTGTAGAGTGGAGTGGCGTTGAGTGGAGTGATGCAGAGTGCAGTGGCGTAGAGTGCAGTGATGCAGAGTAGAGTGGCATAGAGTGCATTGGCATAGAGTGCAGTATTGCAGAGTAGAGTGGCATAGAGTTCAGTGGTGGAGAGTACAGTGTAGCAGAATGGAGTGGCGTAGAGTGCCATGGTGTAGAGTACATTGGCGTAGAGTAGGGTGGTGCAGCATAGAGTGCAGTTGCATAGAGTGCAGATGTTTACAGCAGAGTGGCGTAGAGAGGAGTGGCGCAAAGTGGAGTAGAGTGGCATAGAGTGCAGTGGCATATAGTACATTGTTTCAGAGTACAGTGAAGTGTAGTAGAGTGGAGTGGTGCAGGGTAGAGTGCTGTTGCGTAGAGTGGCATAGAGTGGTGTACAGTGGAGTGGCATAGAGTTGAGTGGCAAAGAGTATGTTGTGCATTTGCATAGAGTGCAGTGACTTAGAGTGCAGTGTTGCAGAGTGCGTAGATTGGAGTGGTGTAGAGTGGAGCTGTGCAGAGTAGAGTGGAGTGGAGTGGCCTAGACTGGAGTGGAGTAGAGTGCAGTGGCGAAGAGTGCAGCGATGTAGAGTAGAGTGGCTTAGGGTGTATTGGCATAGAGTAAAGTGGTGCAGAGGAGAATACAGAGGCACAGAATGCAGTGGTGTAGAATGCAGTGGCATACAGAGGTGTGGTGCAGAATAGAGCAGATTGCAGCCGCGTGGAGTGGTGTAAGTGGAATCGTGCAAAGTAGAGTGGAGTGGGGTAGAGTGGAGTATGCATGGTGTGGTAGTAAGCTGCCAGCACAGACAGCAAATTTTTAATTGAAATGTCCATTACATTTGCACAGCCATACAGTTTTACTATTAAAATTATACAGCGCACAAACAATAATATGTGGAAATGGCATCACGAAGTGTATTGATTTGTGTAGGTCATATCAAAGTATTTGTTTCAAAAACACTTCAGAATTAACACTAAATGTGCATCATTTGTGCTTTCCTAATTCTGATATATTCTGAAATACTTGCACAGTTCATTTAAATGTTGTGTGCTAGAAAAAAACGTTTTCTGCCCCCAATATACAGTAAGATTGTCACATACATCGTCTCACTTTGAAGTCAGAGAAAAGAAAAGTAAACAGCAAGCTCCCTCACTTGACATTTGACCTCTGTCTTTGAATGCACAGCAAATGTGACAAGATAACAAGCTTTACAGGCCTATTTAAAGAAAGGCGCACTCATGGAAGAATACAGGAAGAGGTAGTGTTAAAAGTCTTTGCTCCTTGGGAGGGACAAACTCACGCTGGACAGTCTACAACAAATAGAGCCAGCAAATACAAAGCCAGAAAATGGGAGTTACAAACCACAAAGTCAATGGTAAGCAACGGGCAGAATGCATTCCCAGGGAAGCGTTCTGAATGTCCCCAAGATGTCTTTAGCAAACCAGATAGCTGCGCTTTCTGGTAGGCTTTGACCTAAAAATGAAAATGGAGGAAAAGAGAAGATAGAGCAAAAAAATGAGAAAGCAAGCAAGAGAAAGAGAGAAAAGAGATAAAGAAGTAGTGAGGGATAGAGAAAGATTGAAAAATAGGTTGAGACAGACAACAGAGAGAGTAAGAGACGGACACAAGAGGGGGAGAGGTGGATAGAAAGAGAGTGCACAGCCAACCATATAAAATGTTGTGGAGTAACTTAAAGGTGTATGTCTCTCGCACTCACACATTCAAAAGATAAAAAGTAAATAAATGACAAAAAAAATTCTGGCGCACACTCAATCTACTCAGTTACGAAAGTGTAATATTACAAGACATACTGTACAACTATGACATCACCAATGACTTCATTTATGAAATCACCAGTAAAATCACGAGTGTAGTGTGGTCAGTGCTAGACAACAGGACAGAGATAAATTTGACCTAGAAAATTTGCAAATTGTTAAAGGTGGTTAAAATCCATAAGCTTTATTTTGTATTTAGTGAGTGACAAGCCTTATGTAAAATACATTTGCTCCATTATTGCATAATGAAAAGTAACTATGCTCTTCACAAGTTGGCTCTAGTAACGATAGCATGTGGTTGCTTTCTTCCTTTTTGCGTCGTAAAAAGCCTGTTTTTTTGTTTCTGTCTGCAGAATATACAGCGGGGACCTTTAACTTGGATGGACAGCCAAGTCATGTTACTTTCTCAATTGGGGAGAACTTTGGCACCAATTTCAGTTTTTCTGTTTTCCTGAGGACCCTCAAACCCAGTGGCCTTTTGTTACAAGTTGGCAATGACTCAACATCTGTCCTCAGTGTCTACCTTGAAAATGGCAGGATTTGCATATTCACTTCAGCTGAAAATAATGTCACCTTTCCAGAAATTGTGGCCGATGGCAGGACACATCTGCTAGGCATCCACTTCAGAGAAGGGATGGTAGCTGTAAGCAACCAAGGGAGGCGGCAGGACCTGGGGCAGCTCGACTCGGTGGCCCTGGACTCGGTGGCCCTGGCAGCGGGATACCACTTGTATGTTGGCGGACATCCAGATGAAGAGCGCCTTGAGCTGTGGGGAGGACACTTCAAGGGTTGTCTACAAGACCTGAGGCTCAACAACCATCGAATGGAATTTTTTCCTCTCCAGATGGAAAACTACACCCTAAGCGGTCAACATTATGTTGGGAAAGTAAGACTTATAACTGAAAGCTGTGTTTCAGATGACACGTGCAAAGTAAGTACCTTAAATATGAATTCCTTTCTGGTTTGGCATCACCTATATTTTTCCTTACAGTCTTACACATGAAAAATGTGCACTGTGGCTGAAATATCAGGAGTTCAATATTGATCCAAACACATGGAAGTATGTTTGTGAAAGTGATATTTTATTTACATAAAGGGTACATGATATGCAACTGATACTATTGCCTAAAAACGCCCTTTGATAGGCTGGGTGACGTGAATAGCCTCCTTTGTAAATGTCGCCAGAGCCTAGAGTTACATTGTGGGACCATAACACACATTACCATCTACAAACTTTCATATGTTCAATTTTTCATTCATCATGATGCACATGCTGTTTTTCAACCAGGAAATGTTTACCAAGATAAAGCTTTAAACATGGCACTACCATAGCTGTTTGTAACCTGTAGTAAACAGAATAGCTGAAAATATAATCATTGGCCCACATGTGAATGCAGGCAGCATGCACAGATTAGAAAATGCTCAGACCTACACAATATGTTGAAATGTGGGTTTTCCCTGGCTGTGGAATGCGAAACAATGAACCTTTGCTGCAGCAGTTTGCCTAAAGAAACCAAAAAGCTTGGACACAAGTAAAAGAAACAAAAAGCTACAATTTATCTATCACATCACTGAAGAGAATTGTATTATTGCCTACTCCCAAAGGCACACTGTAAAGCTGTGCCTGTAAAACTGCACACTGTAAAACTGTGGCACTGAACAACAGGCCAATGTCATCCTGAATAAATAAAGCCAATTGAACACCTAAGTGCCACGCTGGTGAGAAAATGGTGATTGCAAAATATTTGAGATATTCACATAACATGAATTTACTCCCATAAATGGATTTACTCATACATACAATTCCGCCAGTGTATTGTAGGTTTATAGATGATCAATGTTCTCACAGAGGTTTGTTTTGGATGATTCTTCTTAATACACACTCAGGTATAGACCCAAAAGCACGCAGAGATTGAGTATTCAAGAACCTTTTCCAGGCACATTGACATTTAAAATATGATGATCCTAAATGTACACCTGTGAAGGGCAGGAGTAAAGGTGGACCCAGGGTGTGAAAGTGGAAAAACCTCCAAAACTGGCTGTGCTGTTGCAGAAGTGGGAAGAAATATTTTCCCAATGGAAAAATACTGAAATGTTCTAAAATGCAGTCACTTTTCAAATACATTTGTGCATGTGTAAATGTACACCATGTACATTCACACATTTAACTTGTACTGTATGTGAGAACCATAAAATAAAATTTAAAAAACAATGATTCTTTGGAGTCTATAGATTCCTAGGAATTATGAAATCCTTTTTGAATTCCCCAAATAGTCAGAAATCTACTTCAAAAATAGGTGACCTTCAGGAGTACTTGGCTCTTCTGAACTCATTTACCAATTTTCGATTGGTTTATCTTTATAATAATAGTAGTTATTGGAAGCATAATGCTATTACAATATTGGTGTGTCATCTATCCAAGGCATCAGCCAAGCATGACAAAAAGGTCGCCTCGCCCAAAGTCTCACAAGACCGATCAAGTTTCGTAAAAAAAATGGATAACGACCAACTTCTCTCCCAATCAATAAAGAAGGACTGCTTTAGCACAGTCTCAATCATAAATCAGTCTATCTGTAGAGCGCTCCTTGTACCCGTGAGGGTATCCAGGCGCTAAGCATAAATAAAATCAAACATCTGTCAACTTGACAGCTTTTTCAAATTTTGAAAATGTGACCTGAGACTTACCACACTCTACCTCGGTTTTCTTGTTATTTTTTGGGTTGTTTTTTCTAAAATATATTTTTTAATTGGGCCAATGGAGTCCGCTGGCATTTACATATAAATCCAAACCTTTGCTGTCTTACATTTCACTTTGCACTAAGGAGAACAACCTGGTGTATTTCTTCGAGTTCGTTGAAATTGTGTTATACTAATTTCACAAATAATCATTCTTTTTTTGTGTTCCTGGCCCTTTTGTGGTTTAATCACACTTGGTTCGACTGCTTTCTTTCTTATATAGTGTGACGCTGACCTGTCGTGATGTATACAGGTTTCACGAGTTGTTGTTTGGAAGGGCGTCCCTTCCTAATAGTGAGTCGCAGGGGGATGTAAGATTGTTTTGCAACCTCTAGGGCAGTCGCAAAACAATCGCATTTACCACCAATTTCAAATTGCTAGTAAGCCAGTTGCAAACGGGAAGGGGTCTCTATTATATCTTCATGACACTGGTTGATGTTGATGAAGAAGTTTATTCCAGAAGTAGGAACACCGACTTAACAGCAGGCCGCCCAGAAACAGAATGAGTGATTCATGACATTCCCATGCATCACTACATTCCATGACATAGGCAGGGTTCTATAAATCTCAGATTACAACACATCCCCTTTACAGTGAAAAGAAAAGAAGAAAGAAAGTGAACATAAAATAAAAACATAACACATAAAATTAACAAGAGCTAATGCAAGGTAATTGTTATGATAACCTGAAGAGATAAAAACTTAACGTTAGTATAAGACATAATCTTTTAACTTTGTAGGCAGATTTCTGCACCTTCCTGCAGAATGGTTTGCTTCACTGTCACGAGTATTTTCACTCAAAGGATCATAACCATCAGAAGAAATAGGAACATGGGGCCATATGTATCAAACAAAATTGCGATCGCAAACGCTGAAATTCGCAGAATTTCAGCGTTTGCGATCGCAATTTGGCTTAGTGGTATGTATGAAGGAAAAACTGCCTCGCAAAATAAGGAATCGCAAAATTTGCGATTCCCTATTTTGCGAATGCATTTAAGGAATTGCAAATTGCGATTCCTTAAATGCAATGTAAGAAGCACCAAAAAAGTGCAATTTGGCCTTAAGGAATCGCAATTTACCACCAACTTCAAGTTGGTGGTAATATGCGATTTCATAGAAAAATGCACTTTTTTGCATTTTTCAAAGTGCAATGTGGTGCACATACATGCTCTTAGGGCATGTATGTGCGCCACATGTGCACCCATGCTTATTTCAGGGGTGCAACAGGGTGTCCTTTTGACACCCTTGCAACCTTGAAATTGCATTCTCAATTTGCGATTCTCTAATTGCTAATCGCAAACTGAGAATGTCTTCCCATTCATTCCTATGGGCCTCTAGGCCCATAGGAATGAATGGGGAGGGTTTCTTTAATTGCGAATCGCAATTTGCGATTCGCAATTAAGGAATATGTAGGATTTGCAATTTTTTTTGCAAATCCTACATACATCTCGTTTTACGATTCTCAAATAGCGATTCTCAAAAATTCGCTATTTGAGAATCGCAAAACCTAACTTTGATACATATGGCCCATGAACTTTTGGAGATTTGGCCGTATACTTCACCAGCCTGGACATACTCCACATGCTGCCAGTGTCAACTTTCACAACATTCTTTCTGATGGCAATGATGGTATAAGGACCCATGAAGCTTGGAGTCCCCTTACAGGTATGCCTGGGGTTCTTCACCAAAACTTGATCACCAAGACACCACTTCCTACTTTTCACACACATTTTTGTGTCATATCTTAACTTGTATTTCTGTTGGTAGTCAGCAAGTCTAGAACGTCTTGCTTCAATAGAAATACCCCCATTACTACACACAGGCAACCATGCCGGATTCAATTTAGAGGAAGCTTTTCTTCCCTTTAATGCTTCAAAAGGAGACCTCTGCATGACTAAATTGGGAGCAGTGCGGTGAGCCCACCATGTATCTCTCAAGACACTGCTGAATGACAGCTTTGATTCAAGTGCACGTTGAGCACAACTTTTAACCACTCTATTCATTCTCTCAGTTAAACCGTTGGCCTGTGGTGCATACAAGGCTGTCTTTTGGTGAATTATGTTAAAATCTTTAAGAAACATGCGCATTTCTTGGGACACAAATTGTACTCCATTGTCCGTGACTACAAATTTCGGAACACCTTCAGACACAAACACGTCTTAAATCAATCACTGTTTTAGTATTGGCAACCGACACACACTTCGTCACCACCCACTTGGAGGTATAATCTACTAATAAAAGGACAAATCTCTCATAGGAGAGCATGAGTTCGAAGGGACCAATTATGTCCAAACCCAACTTTGACCACACAGTATCAGAAACCTCCACAGGAGACAAAGGCACATGGCTAGTGACGTGAGACTTGTCATTGGTGGCACAGGACACGCAATCTTTGACTACACATTCGATCATGTGATCCATACCTGGCCACCAGTATCTCTCTCTCACACAAGCTTTAGTGAGGCTTCTTCCCAAATGACCATCGTGGGCATACTTCTGCCAAATTTGGGTGTAGAAGGGAGGAACATGTATGACAGTATGGATTTAATTCCAGTTGGCAATGGTGATGGAGATCAGCAGATGTCTATGAGATGTCAATGACTATGTTGGAGAGATATTTTGGTCCCCGTATCAATGTAGTCCTTGAACGACATAGATTTTTCACCAGAGTTCAAGGTCCAGTTGAACGGGTGGGAAGTTATGTTGCCTCTTTGAAAACTTTGGCACGAACGTGTGAGTTTGGTGAGTTGTCTGATTCCTTAGTTAGGGATCAGTTGGTGAGATGCACCAACAGTACTCGTGTACAAGAGAAACTATTATCTAAAAACCCATCTTTATCTGAAGCCGTTGCTATTGTAGAAGGGATGGAAAATACTTCTACGTGGGTAAAAGAAATAAGGAAGAACCGAGAAGAAAAGAAAGATGGTCAAGGAGATGTGCATGCTTTATTAGATTCTGACTGTTCAGCATCTTATGACAATGTTGCCAAAGTTTCCTCTAATGATAGGGGTAAAGCTGCAGAGAAGGATGCACGTAATATACGTGGTTCTGGCAAGGATTTTTCATCGAGAGCAGAGCGAGATGCACGTCAACCTAGTGCGGATTGTAATACTAATGATAAGAATGTCAGTGATTCCCAAAAATTGAGGTGTTTTAGGTGTGGGAGTTTCTCACATCTTTCCAACTATCCCATCCTCGTCGCCAGTATTCATGACACTGGTTGATGAAGAAGTTTATTCCAGAAGTAGAAACACCGACTTAACAGCAGGCCGCCCAGAAACAGAATGAGTGATTCATGACATTCCCATGCCTCACTACATTCCATGACATAGGCAGGGTTCTATAAATCTCAGATTACAACAGTCACCTTCCCCTTTGTGATTGGCAGTGAAAATGTTTTTTAAGAGTGGGCAGTAGTCCCACGGACACCTGCCCACTCTTAAAATATGAAACTGAAACGTTTAATTTTTATTTTTTAAATGTATCTTGTTTTTTTTTAACGAAAATGGGCTGCATTTAAAAAAAAAACTGCTTTATTGAAAAAGCAGTCATAGACATGGTGGTCTGCTGACCCCAGCAGGCCACCATTCCTGTGAGTGCCGGCCATTCCCAATCGGGTCGCAAAATGCAACCTGCTTCATGAATATTAAAGAGGCAGGTCCTTTGCAACCCATTAGGGAATCACAAACAGTGTCTCAAACACTGTTGTACATCAGTGTTTGCGACTCGCAATTTACAAGTCGCAAAAAAATGCAAATTGCGAGTCGCAAACACTGAGGGTCATACATCTGGCCCTATATGAGGGAAAGCTGGGTTCAGATTCTAACTTACCCACTTAGTCAAAATGTGTGATCCTGGGGCAACCACGTTATAATACCATGACTCGTACTCAGGTCTGTGCGCTGTATAATGTTTAACCAGTTTAATACATTACATGGTGCTCAATAAAAAATGATAACATTGAGCATCATAATGTGCAGAAATATAATTTAATTTCACACCATAGGTGGCAAACTGATGATCGCCTTCATTATTTGTTTTAAAAGTTTATCTTTAGAAACTCTGAAGTTTTAGAATTTGTCCTCAACCTAATTTCTATTTATTAAAATATTGTCACTTTTCAAAATGCCATTTATTGCACTACATGCGCAATGGGTCTTTCGATGGCTTGGCATGTACTTTAGCTCTTGGGACTGAGTAAACACCTGACTCAGTTCTTCCTAAGACATTTGTAGCTGGCCCACCTATAGCTTATCACTCTGACTAGGGTGCACAGTGGCCAATTTGGTACACAATTAATACTATATGTATTCAAATTGTGATTTCAATCAGTGGAAATTGTTCTCCGGATGATAGGTTTGCACACCTTTAACACAAAACAATTAATAGCCAATAGGAACTTGCATAATGGGTATTATTAGTGCCCAGTTCATTGTTACTCTTTTGCTGCTATGGTTTATTGCACATTCATGTGCAGTGCATAGCCCATCCAGTGGTTGAGCTCAGGTAGATATCTTGGGGCTTATTTACAAGACCCTTGCGCCATCGGTACGTCACTTTTTTCCATATTAAAAGTGACGCACCAGCAGCGCAAGGGGGTTGTAAATAAGCCCCCTTGGGTTTTTTTTTTAACTTCAGTAAAGTTGACGATGACCAAGGCTTTCTTCAGCCTGAATTATTTATATTCAGGGAATAGAATAAAGTGCAGTAGCTGGAGCAGACTTGCACCTTAAATAACAAGATCAAATGTGGGGTCATGAAGAAGGTGACGTCATGGTCAAAGATGGCCGACCCTGTTTCTCT
Organism: Calotriton arnoldi; assembly: GCA_963921515.1. NCBI lineage: Eukaryota > Metazoa > Chordata > Amphibia > Caudata > Salamandridae > Calotriton > Calotriton arnoldi. Next base: position 955,883 of record CAWUFW010001240.1, read on the forward strand.
CTTCATTGACAAGCTGGCACTGAGCGCAGCAACATTCCCTAGCAACAATCAAAGAGTCGTTGTACTCTTTACTTTAGCTAAATCAAAACAATTCTTTTCAAGTTCAATTCTCAGTTTTTGATGGGTTAACTCCACTGCAATTGTTGATATTCCATTCTTAAGGAAATCATTAAAGCACCATTTGTTTCCGAAGTTATTTTTCAGCAATCTTTCCTTTCAGCGTTTTCTATCAGGGATGGGGAGATTTCATTTTGCCAGTGTTTTGCATATGTTGTGACAACACCTGTAAAAAAATGAGCCATTAATGCTGTTTTTTTACATTAAAAATTATCTGACAATGGTTGACAACAGCAGAAAATGTTGAGAATGGTCATCAATAGACCGCAAAAGACATTTTATTATAAAACATGTATGGAGAGAATACACGTTGCAGAATTTTTTTTAAAGAACTTTTTGCAACGAGAGTAGGGCACAAGGCTGTAATTAAGAGGGTGCATGAAGAAAGCCTGTACCTTGGTGAGATAGAGAAGAAGTCACCCGGTTATATGTCGATTATTGTTTGAAGCGCTGATGTGGGACCACGTGCCTCTTATTTTATTGGTCTAGATTCGGACGGAATCAAAACCTCGTGGGCTTGATTTACTAAGCAATTTCCAAGCCTTTGACAATATTAAGATAGCCTTACGCCAGGAAAAATTGGCCTAGTTTAAAATATGGATTTTGCCGGCTTTAGATGATTTAGTAGAGTCATAAGCTATAAAAACAGTTTTAAGATTATCTTAAGCAATAGAAAAGTCATGGTAAACAATGGCCAAAATCTCTGGCTACTAGCCTTCATAAAACGTGCATAAGTCAGGAAAACTTGGGCCTTGTGTTCCTTTCCCCAAGAAAGCAATCTTAGATGTGGGATGCTGTTGAAAATGCTGAATACAAATGTATTGAATACTAAAGTATACTCCTTAGTGCAGTGGTAATTGAATGCATGTTATTCAATCAGTAGGAGTCACTTACAATGTCTTATATTTTGCTTGGATACACCACTGAGGTGCATGCTTGGAAAGCGGGGAGGCCCAAACACAGCAGGGGATTCATCCAAATACCTCAACACACCTTGGGTGTAACTGCATATCCATTTGGAAAAAGGTAGTTGTAATACCACTGGGCAAACCACTGCAGAGCAGTGCTTAATTCGTAAAAAATGAAGTGCCACGGCTCTTCTCGGAAGGCCACTGCATTCTGCACCACGCAGTGCCCCTGCCAGTGCTGCCAATGACAGTACCAACATAACACCTAACTATCACACTCCTACAAGTGTGACAATTCAGAAAATTCCAGGCCACACAAAGCTGTAATAATGTGTGAGAGGCTGGTAGTTTTAATTTTCAGTGCATTTGACTTAATGAACACGGCTGTTGTGCTGATCTCAGACAGTGCCACCATATGGTGGACTGTCACAGGAGCGGTGCTGACAATTAAGTGCCGTGCAAAGCACCGGAGACCACCGGCTCAAATTAAGCACTGCTGCAGAGGCTTCATCTAAGGTATTGTGTCAATCTCGGGAAGAACATCTGAAAAGGCATTAATGCAACCATACCAAAATATTACACAGTGTGTGAATCCCTCTAGAATATTTAACATCAAGTGTGGTGTACCTCAAGGTTCTTCCTTGTCCTGAGGCTATTCGGGGTCGACATGGCCCTCCTAGTGACATCTTAAACTCAAAACAAAAATGATGAGCGATCATCTATGCTGACGACCTAGTACCTCATCTCACGCCTGAAGATAATCCTGACGCGATCCACAAACTGTGTCACTGCCTTCATGGGTTCACAGCTGGATGCAGAGTAATCGGCTTTGCCTAAATGGCAAAACAGTAGAAATCATCTTCTTGCACTTTGACGATCCTCCACTCTTTCCACTACACTGGACTGAGGACTTGGGCAACCCCAAGCACAGTGGACAAAGCACATAATGTTATCCTTCAGCCCACAACCCCCCCAACAAATGTGGTCGCTGTATCAGAATTCCCAAAGGGTTTCTGCTGTTGCGGCACTCTTCTCAGAAAATCACCCTGACCCTCACCATAGTTATTTACAGCTTGGTCTACTGTAGCCGCCTAACACTGGCACCCCCAACTAATTACTTGTTAAACTACATGGACTCCAAATCTATGAAACCTGCTTATTGTTTCGTCTGCAATGCCATGAACACATCGTGCCGGCCCTGAAACGGATCCACAGGCTGTAAAAGAAAGAGCAACCTTTTAAACTCCTTTTCTGGAATACAAAGTGTTCCATGGTCACTCGCGACTTACCTTGTAATCTAGTTATCTCTTATTTACTGAGCAGAAGTCTCACGTCTTCAACCGGCACCAGTTATAAACAATGCATTTATATACAAGTGATTCGGTGGCAGATCCTTCCATGTTTGTGGTTCCCGCCTCTGGAATCTCCTAACTCTACAGCTAAGACTGGAGCATGACTCTCTCAAATGCAGAAGATCTTTAAAGACCCACCTCCTCCCCATGGGATTTGGATAACCCAGTTCTCCTGCCTGGTGAGACGCTTGAGACAGGTTTCACCTTCTCACACAGGCTCCCAGGACTTTTTAAAGACTTTGTCAGCTTCAAGGGAAATATTCAGTGGGAAGCTACAGGTACTCTGCATCCCTGCTGGTTGACTCAGTGATTTACCACTCTGGGTTCCTGCATATGGACTATTTGTTAATTGTGCGGAAAAACACTTAGGAACCTATTAGACAAGTGGACCTTCAAAGATTCCTAAAAAGATATAAATACAACCAGATGTATAATTTATCTTCCAAGACATTTACTAATACAAAATTGTTATAAATTAATTTTCAATAATTACGTTTGTACACAATAAGCTGACACTACAATCATGTTCTAAATCCACATGTCTAGTTTATAAATTCTAGATATACTATTCATTCATACTCCCACATTCATACCATTCATTCATTCATTCATTCATTCATACCATATCTGGCGTTTCCATAACTCCTCAGATAATAAGTAAGAGATTGTAATTTGTGCTTATAGGTACATTGATGATTTATATATATTTATCTTTCTCCATCCTTTTATACACAACATAACATTCTATATTACAGATTTCCCATCGATTGAGAGTTTCTGCCACAATGTTAGGTATATTATTTGAATTGACCAAGAAGGATATATTATTTGGATTAACCAAGTAGGGTCAAAACATGATATTGTTTCTTTTGTCACTAGAGAAGCAAAACAACATTCACATGGCTAAAGAGTCGTATCCTACGTGCGGTTCCGCTGCCCATGCCACCATAAACACTTATATGATTCCTGCCTGGGCCACACATCTGGTGTTTTGGGGGTGAAACATTTTATTGGCCTTTATTTATGGGTGGTAGAGATTGCTTATCATTTCACTGTAGTACATTTGGAATCACCTTGATTCACCATTCAATTAACACGTCTCCAGGTAATCTCGGAGATTTCTCATGGCTTGAAAGCCCGAATTTCTCTCCAGTAGATCGTGATACTACTTACAAAAGGCTTCCTGTTAAATAATATTACCTTATTACCATTATCTAAGTTCTGATTAATATAGTGGCCGATTCCTATAGGTATGTCTCGCGCAATAGCCTGGGCGCCATCCCCACTGCAGCTATACATGCATCAGCGTGGCACGTAAGACCACTTTTCCAAGACTGAGCATTTTTGCTACCACCAAGAAGTCCTACCTTACCTCTTATGAAGCCACCGATCTCGTGAGGAACATTACACCCATTTAGCGGAACCGCGGCGATCTCCAGAACTCCTTTTCATCACCTCATTGTGAATCACAGCTTTTGATTCACCTACACCTGTGAGAACCACATTTAAATGTTTTCTTTCACTGAGCTGGCGCTGCATGGCAACTCTCTGTAATTAATGAATGTGCAATCAAACCTGCATGCACTGGCAGCAGGGGCTGAAGCGGGCACACTGTGGGCTGACCCTCAGATAATGGAGAACATTTTAGAGCAATAGGTCACTTGAGAGGTCTTGCTTGGCATGCATCCACCTTCTTGACATATGGCTCACAGGCCTTTCCAAGACAGGGGCGTTTTTCAATGCCACCCTTGTATGAACCTTCTTGTGCTTTTCATTAGAGCAAATTTCCAGAAATTACTATTGCAGTTATTAATTTAAGAAATGTATATAGTCGTGCACGTCTCCTCGTGGTTAAGTCAGAGCACTGTGCCTATGGGCTGTCGAATGCACGTCATACTGGTTGGTATGATATGGGCATGGATTTCAATTAGGGGCGTCAGCTGGCAACTCTGGCACTGCTCTTGCCGTCCCTGGCCGCGCGAGTCATGAAGGCAGCCTCAGGAAGTGAAAATAAAGAGGACTGTAGCAGATTTCTTTACTTTCCATAGTTCCTACTTTTTGCCGTTTGCCCCCTTTCCCTAACCCTTCAGCAACAAATAGGAGCCCCGTAAGGGTGGTGCAGGGGGTCAATTACATGGGGTCAAATGGTGCACAATTCTATTTTCTATTTAGCCATTAGAGGACTATTCTAAACTAGTATTCAGTTTAGAAGGACGGGTGGTTACTATGGTTACTCACTCGTCTACTGTGAAACCAGGTGACTTGAATCCTTCCTAAATCTGAACTTGCCACATTGCCCAAAACTTGCCAAGTGCCTTTATTTAGTCTTATGGGCAGTTTTATGTCCTGTGAAGTTGAACCCCGTGGACGACACAGCAGTGTTCATGGGCATCTGATAAATATTAATTCAACATACAGTAGGCCATCCTCACGAGGGTCTAAATATTGTAAACCAGTGTGAAAATGATCAGCCTGTAGATTCATGAAGTGATAGTGTTTATGGCCAGATCGGTCACAGCGTAGGGACGTGTTACCTATTAGTGTAAGTAGAGCGCCGCTACGAGCACTGGCAGAGCAGAGCGGGATCCGCTGCTTGATTAGAAGACTGTAAGGGGAGGTAAAAGTCCAGGAGCACTAGGGACGCAGAAGGGATGAGGACCTCAGGATACGGATAAAGAGGGTAGGGGGTTTGAAGGCCAAGGGACAGCTTCGGGGTACAAAGTCATGACCACTAGCTACCGAGGTACGAGAAAATTGACCAGGTGCGAGCCACTGCTCCATCACAACAAACAGGCGTGGTACGCCGATACCCGTATCAGAGACATTGGGAACGTATCATAAGCGGACATTCTAGACCCCAGAGGAACCATGGGGAATCTAAGAGGATTAAGAAAGCAATTAATCCTTCAGCATTTGCACAGAGGATTACGGTTGAGTGGTATAAGGTAACCACGCGGGTCCAATGGAGGGTATGCAAGGATAGGAAGCACGTTGGTGAGGATAGAGCCAAGAGTTTGATGGATGGTACTCATGCCAGTGGATATCCAGGATTCATCCCTGATGGGTAGGTCATGGGCATGAGGATTGGGTGACTCTCCCTGTTCTATGTGGCATCACACTTAACATGTATTAATGCATACATACATAGAACATTGGGAGTGCCTGAAAAAGCAAAATAAATGTGTAATATTAAGCCTTGGTGTGTGCTGTGTTTTTCTTCTCATCGGGTTTGAAAGACGGTTTGTGTTTATATTGATTTATCATTGACATTGACCTTACACTGTTTGCATTTTTACATTTTAAGACACAAAGCCAACAGTATATGCTTCATCCGTGATAAGCTGCAGATCTTAAAGTCAGCTTGTCTGAAGCTGCTACCGGCCCAAGTAGGAGGGACTGACCATTAAGGAGAGGAAGTGTTCTTCCTCCTTGCAGACAGGTCGAGGCTGTAGAAAACCTATAAAACAAGCACAAGAAAATGTAAACCTAACTATGGTAAAATATGACCCAGTATTCAAAACACCCTCAACCCACGCCTTGGGTTTTGGGTAAGATGTGTACACGGCATGTGCGGTTTTGTGCACCCATCTCTCCTTGATCAATTACAAGCTTAACAGTGGATGTATTTCTTAACATGGTAAGACATGGAAGCAAATGAAACTTGAATACATTTAGAGAAGTGCAAAGTATTGGATTCGGCACGTCAAGAAACTTATTTTTGGCTACCATCTTCAGGTGTTCCCACTGTTCAAACCTCCTGAAGTTAAATTTTTTAAATTAATTGTGTTGGGGTCATCAGTGCTCCTCAGAGGCAGGAGACAGTCCCCAATGCTGCGGGGGACCGCTAATGGCAACGGGTGGGAGGTGGTCTCTCATCACACAGCACCCATCGCTCATCCCGCGCTCTCAGCCCCTCCCCCAGACACAAAGCTTCCTGGCTGCCCTGGCACCGGTGAGCTCCACCCCAGCATTTGGTGCACCACCCTCCGCTGCCACCCTCACCCAATAATGCCACCCCCACACATACGGGTGATCGTGAAAGAAGACCGCTAGGATGTCCTGGGTTCCCTCTCCCAGTCATTCTAGAGCAGGCAAGGAGGAGTGAGCACCTTGCAGTCTTGGCCCCATCAGGAAATGTCTGCAAACATCCAGATGTTCTGGGCAGCATAAGTAAAATAAAGAAGAATCGAAAATATATTTATGTTTTGTCAGGGGGAAAAAACGTGGAAGACCATCTCCTCTGCCAGTTCCTGTATTCGGAGTAGAAGCCAGAGGTTACACCTAGTCTCCGGTTTTGCTCTGGGTGACCGCCAACTCATACTGGCCTTTGTGAATGACAGATTTTCTAAAATTCGGGTTTGCTGTTACCCACCACCCCTTTTATTTGTAGTGCATTTAGATGATTCCTAGATGGCTGTTGGCTTCTGCTGCTTGCCAGAGAGAGGCTGGTGTTGAACCGGCCTCCTGCCTTTGACATTCTCTCAGGCACTGGGAAGCCCTCACAAGGTGACAGTGCTACACCTCAAATGGGCCGGCTCCTGAGAACCGATGGTGAGGCCTGGGGGGTCAAAGCAGTGCGGAGCCCTCTGGGCGCGTCTTCTGTTTTTGGGAGGTGACATTAGCACTTGTTGCGAACTGTTAATAAAGAGAAAAATGGCATCTAGTGACATAACCAAAGCTGCTTCATTATTAACATCCGGCAGGCTTGCTTATGGAGAAAATTATATTATACTGTAGGACCTCTAAGACCTGGATATCTTGATGCCTGGGTCGTAATGCAGCCAATATTCCCCCCTATGACAGCCCTGCATTTGAGACAGCCATGCGAAGAACTCATACAAGGGAAGTATTGATCAGACCTGTCCCTCAATATATAGGTGGGTAGACAGCCTCAACAAATCTTGTTTACTCATAAGTTAAAGTGCATGTGAACTTTAGTGCTCTGTTCAATTTAATGTTACATTTTCAGTGCATCTCCTCATAACGAAGGAAACAATTAACTAATTGCCTTAAATGTTCCCCGTCTCTTCATTTGCAAAGCGCTTTATCTTAGCTTTACACAGTTTTAAACTGTGCCTCCTGGTTTTACATAATCTTTAGGCTGTAATTTCTGGCCTTAAAATCTTTTAAGATTGTCTTCAGCCAGGTAAGAGCACAATTTTTCTAAATGAACGTTGCCAAATAAAAGAAAAACAATATCTTTACAGATAAATGAGAAATATGTATATTTCTTTACTTTTTAGTCTGGACCTTGCAAAAATGGCGGAGCATGCACGGTGACCTGGAATGATTTCAGTTGCAGATGTACATCTAAATACACTGGCCCAACCTGCGAAGAGCTGGTCTGGTGTGAGAACAACCCATGCCCCACTGCGACGGAGTGCCTGAATGTCCCAGGAGGATACATGTGTGAGTACCGCTCGCCAGATTTGTCCAGAAACTTGGATGACTATGTCTGAGGTGAACGTACATCATGAATTTCAGTGGAGAAACTTGCACCGCTTATTAGTAACTCTTGCTCTATCCCGTGTTCTGTGTCAAACTCTTTAATATAAATAAATTATGTAACGGAAACCTTTTTTTTGCTCCCAGGTCTAGCAAATGCAACATTCCAAGGAACCAGTGTGCTTGAGTATACAGCGAAAACCTCCATCGGTAAGGATCTCACAAGCATCGCTCTGCGTTTCAGAACGAGGGGCAAGGACGCCATTTTGTTGCATGCAGCACGCGGGGTGGACTCACTCATGATCAGTATTGAGAACAACTTCTTGCTTGTGAACATTTTGAGCGGCAACAGTATCGAAGGCATCACCTTCAAGAGCGAGACCCCAGTGTCGGACGCCCTTTGGCACCATTTGGTTCTGTCCATGGAAGAGGACACGGCAGCCTTTTCTTCTGAGTGGATCGCACGCTTGGACAGCACTAGGAATCTTTCTCTTCAGGGGAGTGCTGGAAACCTGAATTTTCTGCAAAATAAAGTTTCTATATTCCTGGCGGAGAATTTCACTGGCTGCCTAGGGCACGTCAGCATCGGTGGAATTCATCTTCCATTCGTGGAAGACCACAGCTTCCCACAGCAGGATCAGTTTGTGAAAAGCAGCCCTGGAGTTGTTCCTCTTGGTTGTAGGGGGGCGGACGTGTGTTTGGTGAATCCTTGCTCGCATCATGGGAAGTGCCAGGACCTGTTTAACTCTTTCAGCTGTGTCTGCACAACAGCATGGGAAGGGCCCCAGTGTGAATCCAATGTTGATGACTGCAAATCCAGTCCCTGTGCTCAGGGCAACTGTATAGACCTGGAGGGAGATTACCGTTGTGTGTGCTCTCCAGGATACACCGGTCGGAACTGTGAAATAGACGTCGATGACTGCCAACACCTCCAGTGCCTGAACGGAGGGACGTGCATGGATGGAGTGAACACCTACTCGTGCAAATGCACGTCGGCCTTCGCCGGAACTTACTGCCAGTAGGTTTGGAATATATTGAATGGATTATTCTTTGAAACATGCAATCCTAATTTTGTTACAAACAGCCCATGTTAGCCTGCATGTCTATAATGATACACTTCCATGTAGCATGTGCAAAAAGGAAATCATGCAATGGAAAACTGCATAAATCCAAAAATATTTCCTTGCTTGACCTGCTAGTTATATCTCTGTGATCCTATTACTGACTAGATTGAAAACAGGTTAGGTGCCCATGCTGAAGATCTTTCAGCACCCTTAATTCACAGGTGCCAATCCTGGTAGGGGTAGAGTTACTTTTCCATCTTCTAAAGTTTATTCAAATGTAATGGCTAAAGGAAGCACTTATTATTTACAGTGCTATACAGTAGTAACCCTATATGTAGGAGCAATCATTATCTAAGCCTATATAAACATGACGGGGTCTACTCACAAAGGCATTTTGGAGTGCGTAAAGTAATACTCCTGTAGGAGATACTCACATACACACACATGCCTTGTGAATTGGCCTAAAAAATCTAAAATGGGAACTGTCAGGGAGTATTCATATAGCATTAGCACACAGAAAGGAGGGTGCCCTGTTTACACTCTTCGTGATAGGGTATTGGGCATTCCTTGGCGGATTCACAAAGGCATATAAATGTATGTAGAAAAAAGTGCCCCTGCATTACTAGCTCCTATACTCCTAAATGCTCTTGTGAACTGACACAATTAACCTGAACTAAGAAACTAGCCAACATCGTAACCCCATTTGGAATGGGGTGAAAAGCTTTATATCTCGTTGAACCAATGTTAGCTGCCTTAAACGGCTCAGTTATTTAAGCCGCATTTAATATGAAAATGTTCTTTAGAGCACGACTAATCACAATAACCAACAATGACCACTGGACTAACCACTAGCCTTGGATTCCGGAATAGCGTGCTACCCGCCATAAAGTGCTTCGACGTCTCGTCAGGGATAGTAAGCGCTATATACGTACAATTACAATTTTAGAATTTAAACAGCCTCCTATTGGCCATCTTCTTCATTCTGCTATGGGCTTGGTTAAACAGGCGGCTATTTCTATGATCCGATTACACAGTTGATTATATCCTTTTATCATCGCCTTGGTTAATTAGATGACAGTCTCTGTGATGATGTCATTGCCTGCATTGTGTTGCTGCCCAGGACTTTGATTGTGATTGACTAGCTCAAGAGGCCACCCTTCTTCCTGCTCCTGTAATTGGTCTGAATAGCAGTCCATCTTTTTGATCCTATAATTGGTCAGTTTAAGCAGCTGCCCTTCTATGTGACACTATTACTGACAAGTCTGAACAGCTGTCCAACTCCCCGATTCCAATAACAACTGGATCACACAGCTGGTCAGCTCCTACAGCCTTAAGCTGAGTCAATAAAGTAGTCACTGATCTCAATGGACCTTTTATTGGCTGCTATAAGTCACTGGCCAGCCCTTTAGTCCTGAAATTGTCTGATTAAGTCGGTAGCTAGCCACTGCCTTGAATCTGGTGTTGACTGGAATAAATGACTGGCCTTTTCGGGATCCTAATTTTGAATGGATTAACAAGTTAGGCATTGCCTTGCCCTTCATGCTGACCGCAGGTGTCTTTGAAATCGATACAACTACCTTAAGTATACAGCCATTTGCTAGCAAGGGGTTATCCAACACAGATATGAAAACAAACATCTTAAAATAGTTCTCTAGGTACATGGTCAGAAGCCATCGCTAATATCCTCTCAAGTGTATACAAGAACCCGACCCCTCTATGGAATTAATAACAATAACTGCACATTTTTCAAAGTAAGGGCGAAATTGTTAAACAAATAGATTTACACCCTGCCCATGGATAGATAAATCATAGACATTTGAATATTAAGCTCAACAAAATAGGCGCCCTAATATACATTTCTTAAAAGCAACAGTTGTGAAATGTGAGTTCCTTCATTTTTGTTAACCTCATCACTTATAAATGCATTCGGAACCACAAAACCCCATCTTGTAACCAGTACTAGTAAAGATAGAACAGCTTTAAGAACATTCATAATTACAGGTAGCATTTTAGATGGGTAACTGTTGACAATGGGGATGCTTTTCACCTAAGGGTTCCAAATAACCTGTAATAGAAAACAAGGGCAAAATGTGAGTCCGCTATAATGCAACTCAGAACTAAACATGGACTGAAGGGGGCAGGATCTATTGTTGATCACTCTTTCATCACAGCACTGTAAATCAAGCTTTGTTTCTCACTGCTGGGATCTGCTCAACTAAATAACATTTTGAAAAGCATGTTCACAATAACAGTGGGACACATAAATAACAAACAGAATTAAGGATGGGTAAAATTAAATAACCAGAATGTTTTTCACCGAGGGGTACTGTGTGAAATAAAGTAAACAGTGAGAGCTTCCTGCAGCCAAACCCCACAGTGCACGGCCAAAGGCCTTCTGCTACATGGGATGAGCTGCCCGCTGGCAGGTTGGGCCAGGGTCTAGACACAGGCCAAGCCTGCAAGCCTGCCCCAATTCACAAGGACAAAGGCCATGTCCTGCCATGCTTGGAAATTAAGTACAAACAATAGCATTTGCTGGAATAAACAGTTAGAACTGAGAATTTCTGCCCAAAACGCAGAAAACCACTGAAGGCTGCAGGTAATGGTTACCAATGGGCACAACACTCCAAATAACTTTTGCCACTCACCATGTTGTTCTCTTGATAGCTCTGTTATTTGTTTCTAGACAGTTTTTTTTTAGCATGGTGGACGGTGCGAGCCTGCCAAGGATTCTGGAGGTATAATAAGAGTGAAGGGCTCCGAAACATAAAGGGACTCTTTTGGAAGAAACCGGAGCTAAGCTGCAGGGAAGACAGCTCTGAAGCAGAAAAAAAAAAAAATATATATATATATATATATATATATATATATATATATATATATATATATATATATATATATATATATATATATATATATATATATATATATATATATATATATACACACCATAGGTTTCAGGGACGTTATAGTTAGAAATTAGCATTTAAAAAACCTTGGAAATTCACTGAAAAAACCACAGGTTTCAGGGAGGTTATACTTAGTTGGACTTTTCACTCATACAAAACCAGAGAAATTCGGCCGTTATAGTTAGTTGAGGTAACTATAACTCGCGCCCCCGCAATGCACTGCTGATGACGTCACATTTTACATCACTCATGACATGGTCAGTGACATCACTGATGACATCTCAAATGACATCATTTCGAGAATGGTAGTCTGTATTTTAGAGTAGATGTAGGAAAGGTTATATTAGGGTGTGATGAGGTGCATCAGATATTAAGTGGACGATGTCATCAGTGATGTCATTTGAGATGTCATCAGTGATGTCACTGACCATGTCATGAGTGATGTAATATGTGACGTCATCAGCAGTGCATTGCAGGGGCGCGAGTTATTGTTAGCTCAACTAACTATAACGGCCGAATTTCTCTGGTTTTGTACGAGTGAAATGTCCAACTAACTATAACGTCCCTGAAACCTGTGTTTTTTCAGTGAATTCCCAAGTTTTTTAAATGCTAATTTCTAACTATAACGTCCCTGAAACCTATGGTTTTTGTGAATTTCTAAGGTTTTTAAATGCTAATTACTAACTATAACGTCTCTGAAACCTATGGTTTTTTCAGTGAATTTCTAAGGTTTTTTAAATGCTAATTACTAACTATAACGTCCCTGAAACCTATGGTTTTTTCAATGAATTTCAAAGGTTTTTTAAATGCTAATTTCTAACTATAATGTAGTAGTCGCGTTGGCAGAGTGGTGCAGAAAGGGGCCTGGGCTCAGGAATTCCACTGCGTAGGACTTACAGGAGGTACCAGGTGGGCTACTTGGCCGCCAAAGTCCATCAGGAGTAAAGTGGACTTCATCCCCCAACCAGTACTGTGCCAGGAGGCGCGTTTGCAGAGTGGTGGAGAAAGGTGAGCGTGGCCTCCGTAGACCTCTTAGCAATCCCACTGTGTGGGACTTACTGGAGGTAACAGGAGGGGTAGTTGGCCCCAAGGTCAACCTTGGGGGCCAACTACCCCTCCTATTACCTCCAGTAAGTCCCACACAGCAGGATTGCTAAGTTCTCATAGAAGGCCACGCCCCCTTTCCCCACCACTCTGCAAACGCACTTCCTGGCGCGCTCTTGGATGGAGATTAAAGTCCCCTTCACTGCTGGGGGTCCTTAGGGGCCAACTAGCCTACCTGATACCTCCAGTATGCCCCAGATAGTGGGGTAGTTGACAGGTGGACACAGGCCACGCCCCCTTTCTCCACCACTCTGCAAATGTGCCTCCTGGCGCGTTCTGGGTTGGGGGATTAAGTTCCCTTGAATCCTGAGAGTCCCTGGGGGTCAATTAGCAAACCAGGTACCTCCAGTAAGCCCCACACAGCTGGATTGCTGAGAGTGGTCTGAGGCCACGCCCCCGTTTTACACCACTCTGCAAACGCGCCTCCTGGCGCATTGCTGCCAGGGGGATGAAGTCCACTTTAGTCCTGAGGTCCTCAGGACACAAGAGGACCTCTTCGCCCCACCAGCAATGCGCCAAGAGATGCGTTTGCAGAGTGGTGTAAAAAGGGGCGTGGCTCGGACCACCTCTCAGCAATCCCACTGTGTGGGGCTTACTGGAAGTACCTGGTGGGCTAGTTGGCCTCCAGGGACTCTCAGGATTCAAGGGGACTTAATCCCCCAACTTAGAACGCACCAGGAGGCGCGTTTGCAGAGTGGGGCGGGGCCTCCGACGAGATGCCGGCTTTTCTTTTTTTTGTGTTTTTGTGAGAAGGGAGGCTGTGTGACCCCCCTTCTCTTAATATTTTGTGGTCCCCATGGACCCCATCCCCCAGGGCCTGACCCATTTAAAAAAAAAAAAAAGGCGGGAAGGGGGCCACGCGGCCTCACTCCCGAGGCCGATTTCGGCCCCGGGGCCCCCATCCCCCGGGGCATGGCCTCGTTTTAAATTTTTTAATATTATTAATACGGGAGGGGGGTCGAGTGGCCCACCTTCCCTGGGCCACTATTGGCCCATCCCCCGGGGCCTGGCCTTGTTTTTTTATTTTTTAATCACAGGAGGGGGGCCGCATGGCCCCCATACACTGGGCCACTTCTGGACCCGGGACCCCATTCCCCGGGGCCTGGCCCGCCTTTATTTTTAATTTTAGAGGGGGGCCGCGTGCCCCCCTCCTCAGGACCGGGGCCGGCCTTCCGTTTAAAAAATTAAAATTAAAAATTAAAAGGGAGGGGGCCGAGTGGCCCCCCTCCTGGGCCATGTATGGCCGCGGGTACCCCAACCCCCGGGGCCTGGCCTCAACGTTGGGGCCCGCGGGGGGCCCCAATGCCCCCGCGGTCCCAGCCGGCATTGCTTTTGGACAAGGGGAGCTGCTGACATACATCTCCCCTTGCCCAAAAGCTATCTGCTTCGCTTCCACGAAGTAAAGCAGTGTTTGCAATGACAGGGCGGGAGCCGTGCTCCCGCCCTGTCATTGCAAACTGCAATGTCACGGGGTGGGCACCCCGAGACATTGCTGGAACCGGCCCTGGGGGGGTGGCGGTCCCCAGGGCCATGGAGGGCTCCAGGAGGGGGGCCATGCGGCCCCCCTCTCATCATTTACATAGCCCCAAGGAGGTGGTGGTACCCGGGGCTGGGGGTCCGCAACGGACCCTCGCATTATCTTAGTTAGTGCCCCGGGGAGGTGGTGGTCCCCGGGGCAGTGTGGGGGGGGGGCAGGAGCCCCCCCCACACTTATTTATTTAAATTTAAGCCTTGGGGAGGTGGCGGTCCTCTGGGCTTGGGGGGGGCTCACGAGGCCCACCGCCTCATATACATTGAAGGCCCGGGGAGGTGGCGGTCCGCGAGGCAGCGTGGGAGGGGGGTTGGAGCCCCCCCACACATTTTTTCAAGCCCCGGGTAGGTGGCAGTCTCCGGGGCTGCGGGGGGGCCACGTGCCTCCCTGCGCATAATTAATAAAGCATATATATTTTGCACATTGCCCCCGGGACCTGGCCCACCCAGGGGCTTATTAAAACGAAGTGCAGATTCGCGCACCCAGCGCAAATCCCGCCGAAAATAAAAAAAAATGCTTTTTTGGGCCCTGAGCATGCCAAGGAGGTCAGGGTGTTACTACCCTGCCCCCTTTTTTTTTTTTTTTTATTTTTTTTTTTAACCTTTTTTAACCTTTTTTCTTGTGACTTGGTTCTACAGAGTCACAAGATGGCTGCCAACACTTCTTGGTTTGGAGTGTTGGCAGCCAATCAGAATGAAGCTCGTGATCGGGAGGGTTCGCGGCTCCACCGCCTTCACCAGATATCGATATTTTTTATTTTTAAATTTCTCAGGAACTACTGAACGGATTTACACCATTTAAAGCAAAGAGGGCACTCTGGATCAAGAGCTGCCTCGCTGCCAAATTTGGTGTAATTCCGTTTAGCAGTTCGGGCTGTAGCCGCGACAAAAGTTCCTATGGAAATTAACATGGAGAAAACGCGTTTTGGGACCCCCCTTTTTTCTCAGCCCCCGCTTGACGAATCACCCCGAATCTTTCAAGACAGGAGCTGACTGGAGCGGGCCATTAGTTTTGAAAATTTCACGAAGATTCGTCAAACGGCGCAAAAGATATTGGCAAATCAAAAAACGCTTTTCCTATGGAAACTAGGTCCTAACTATAACTACCTACTGGCAACCGCCAGTAGGTTATATATATAGATATATATGTCCTCAGTGCAATTAGCAATTTACTACCCCAGTACATTATTGCACTGCCAAAATATACCAGTCTCTTTTATTGGTAATACTACTTTCACTCGACAAATACATTTCATATGAGGATAATGTAAGGGATGGCATGCCAATTTTATTGTTCTAGTCGAGTTTAACACGTTTCTACCATAATATACTTATTTGTAGGGTGATTCAGCCAGAATGTGTCAGACATAGTTGCCAATCCGCTCGCTCCTACCCTTGTAAAAGACGTAGACCCCTGAGTTGTGGCTAGATTCATAACTTAAAACGCATAGAGAGAGACAGGCCCAAGCTCATATGATAAAACATTTTGAAACCAGAAAGGCTCATCTAATCATGAATGGAGCAGACTTTTTCGAAAACAAAATGGAAGCCATTGTTTAAGTCTACTGAGTCCGAGAAGTGTTGTTTGTTTGATGTGCTGTTTTAAGCCGGTTTCTCGAATCGATTTTCATTGTGACTTCTCTTTGCTGTTTTCAGGTGGCCATATCCCCCAGACCAGTGCGATAAAAACTTCACCTGTTTGAACGAAGGCAAATGCACCAGTGGGATATGGGGGGCGAACTGCACGTGCAAGGCCGGCTTCACGGGAAGGAAGTACGTGAACATGATTGTCTTATTCCAGCTATGCAGACAGATATTCTGTGGTTATAATTGATAAACTAAAACACAGCAGCTGAGTGGATTCAGAATGCTGAGGTACAGGGTAACTGGGTGGAGATCATAGTCTAACTATTTGACATTTTTCAATGTCAAATAGATGAGACAAGGATATGCTCATGAGAGTTTGCAAGTCCATGGTAGATTAGCAAAAAGCCCAGCATCGTTTTAACACTACAATCTCAGTTTAGTTTGCAGCTAAGTGTTTGTTATCATGTTAGGTTCACTCTCTGGCCAAGTCTTTCTTTGACTTGGGCTACAGGCTTTACCTCCTGCACTCCTGCTGGAAAAGCTGCTCAGCGCATTTACCATCTATTCAGGCTGCATCCTTAGTATGTTTAATCTTTACCATATTAGTCCTCTGTCACACACTTGGTTGCTTCCATGATTTTTTGGGACTTTTGATTGTTTTTTTTTACCACTTAGCCTTTTCGACTGTCACATAAACAAGCACTGGCAAAGTCAATAGGTCTCGTCTATATGACAGCTGTTGAGTTTTTCAATGTTTTTTCCATATTGTATGGCAGCGTTATGACACCTTCACAGCCCTTTGTTTTTACTTTCAGCCATGTTGCATAGCAGCCGCACTGCTATACAACATGACTAAAACACATTGACGAAGCCAGCAGTTCTTACGTAGGTGAGACCTATTGGCTTTGCCAATGTTTTTTTTTTAAGCTTAATGATGCACCACTTCTAGCATTAAAAATAAAGAAGGGACAATTGTGACTGGTTTGAACTCAGAAACAGCAGTCAGTCATTCAAGCAAAAAGAAACGGTAAGTAGAATTATCAGTCTACAGAATAATATGCCAAATGGATGATGAAATAACACTCGCCACAAGCTGGACAAGTCTAAATGTGAGCTGAAACCAAGTCCAAACATCTTCTGCCATTTAAAATATTGGGCCTTCACCTGAAAATAATATCAATGGGATCCTTCCAGACGCATGCATCAGTTTGGTATTGTTCCAACCGGGACTCCTTTCGGTCACGTCGCCTATCTCCTCTTTTTCCGCATGGGCTGCAAAAGAACATGGCCACCATTTCATGGGGTAGATTGCTACAAACAATATAATAGTTAAAGGATGGTGACAGATTGTGAAATACAACTTTTACGTATGGAGATTTGGACCAGCACTCTGCAGCAGGCACATGAATCTACTGGGTTATCTTGGCAGCAAATACAAAGTTCTGAATCGTGAAAGGCAGTTGTGTTGATGTTGACTTAATACATTTTAGTGGTGTTATTTCACAATCTGTCACTGCCCTTTAACTCCTCCCATTTTAGTAGTGGTACTGATGTATGGGAGCAGCGGGATAGGTAGTTGTTCCAGGGGGCGGGATTTGGTGCTAACAGAAAGGCAAAGCAGCAGAGGAAGTGATCAATGACATGAGGCAGTTTCTACATGGAGCACAGTGGGGCATTTTGAAAAGTGTTGGGCTTAGATGGTTCCTTCGAAGCACCTTCTGCCTGTAGTAGGGCACAATATCTAAATCACTGAGTGTTTTAAAGTGGGCAGGCAGTGTTATGCAAAACTGACAGTCAGTGGCAGCTAACAGTGGCCGCCTGCAGTCTGATGCTTCTCTGTTCTTGCACACTTAAAATGCAACACACTGCAAAGCTGCAAATATTAAAGTGATTTAGAAGTGAACAGACTCCATGAAATCCACAAAGTCTCCCTGAACAGGAAACTGTTTCCCTGACATTTGCAGTGTCAGACAATTTCACAAGGGTCTTGATGATATTGCTGGGGAAAAAAGAATCTCCCTCAGAGCCCTGACAGTGGATGTAACTACTACCAAACCGGAGCAAAAATAGTGCACTCTCCCTACAACTGAAGTGGTTGTGTGGTCGCTGTAGTGTTCTTTACGAGCCCTAATTTTGTCTGTTGGGTGAAATTAAACACATCCTCTGGAAGTGCTCGTTTAAAAACGCTCAGAGCTGCAGCGCTGTGTAATTTTTTATTTTTGGCAGTTATGTACATGGCCCAAAAGTATTGCAGTGCTTTACATGAGCACCAGTTACATTACACAAGGACAAAATATTGTTTTTGTTTTGTTTTTCTAGGCTCGGGGAGACTGAGTGATTTGCCCAGCATTACAGTATGTTGATCAGAGGCCGAGATTCAGACCTGGTCCCCAGTTCCAAAGTGGGCAGTTCAGTTGTGGTGGCTGTCATGTTACTTTTAATTCGTCCCTGATTTGGGCTAATGACTGTCACTCATGCTTCCCCTCCTAAACCCCACCACAGGTCAGTCTCCTAAGTCACATCATATTTTCCGGTCCAGTGAATGACAAGGTTGATGGTCTGAGTAAGGATAAGCAAGAAAGCTGCAGTTCCCCTTCCACAAAAACTCTCATCTTCACCAGAACCAGCCAAATCTGTCCATCTGAGCACCACACACAGATGCTGTCACACAGGTACGGATGGAAAATGGAAGAGACACAAGCAAGAGAAAATAAAGGCAGCAATGCTGACTTGCACTCAGTTTGAGTCTTTTGCTTCGCTCCATAGACCCATGTGCACATGAGCTGCGTGCAAAAAAAAAAAAAAGGTGTGCACGCTCACATGTCTCGCCGCAGCTCTATTTTATACAAACCAAATTTCATTATATAATAACTGAAAGTGGGTGACAGATGTATAACACTATCAGAACCCAAGACTATAGCCCCAAGCTATATAGACAGGCCTTATGTAAAAAAAAACAAAAAAAAACTGAGCTGTATAAAAGGAATATTTTCGCAGAAATTCAGCACAATCAAGATGCCTTTTAAAGTTTCAGGGAAGGCTCCACTGAACTGTGTAGGTGACAACCATGGAGCTTGGAAACCAAATGCTGCTGAGTGAGGGCAGCAGGAGAGGGTAGGGGGGTCAAGAGAGGAGATGGGTGGGGGCTGTAAAGATTAATTAGGAAGTCTTATCCCAGAGGTGCGTCAGCAAAAAGAAAACAGGGAGGGGGGATAGGGGAACATCCGAGGAGCTGGGTGAGATAACGGCTATAAAGATTAATAAAAAAAATATATAAAACCTGGAGCACTGCTAGCAAAATTCTGCACAATTGAGACGAAAACAAGAAATTAAAAAGAAGCCTTGCCAGACCTGCTAATCTCAGAATAGGATTTAAATATTTAGAAATTGTATTGTTTTGTACAATGCAATACCAGGCAATGGTGTGTGATACGGAGGCTTCTAATTATGCGCTTTACATAACTATCCTGCTTTTATATTCACAGAAGCACCCCTGTGCCCTGACTCAGTAATAAATGCCGGGGGTCTTGTACAAATGATGCAAGCATTACGTTTAAAATGGCTGTTTCATGAAAGCATGCATTCTTTGTGAGCCAGACAGAAACATCTGTTGCTTGGGTAATTGCGCCACAGTAGTCACAAGACGCATGTATGTTGGGGGACAAAAACATATAGAGGGGCATGTAAAAGCCCACCCACCAATACCAAAGGCAATGCAGGAGTAGTAAATTGCACCGAGATGCAATGAAACCCATTTCTGCAATTAAGAATATCCCTAAGGAAAACTAAACAGCACACATGTGCCACGAGGAACATATAAACATAGGATATGCAGCAAGTCCCTGTGAGCACAATGCAATACCTGATAGCGTGGCACAGTTGTGAAGCCCCATGCGAGCCTTCGGGCCCAAGAAAAATGTACACCTAGTGTCCTTATAGTTTAACTTCATCTTGTGACAAAGTATGGAAGGCAGGGGTTTAACACGGAGCATGGGGGTGAGAGGCACTGGGTTGGAAAGAAGCACCACCGAGCTAGAGTGTGGAAGGGGAAGAAGCAAACACAGACAAGGGTGGGAAGGGAAGAAATAAGGAAAGTCGTACACTGAAAGTGTGCCATAGTCGTGAAGACTCATGGGAGTCTTTGGGTAGAATAAAACATTCACCTCCTCTCACCAAGTCTCACATTCTCTAAACCCTGCGATGGTGGTGTACTCTGCGGTGTG
This sequence comes from Calotriton arnoldi, assembly GCA_963921515.1. Taxonomy (NCBI): domain Eukaryota; kingdom Metazoa; phylum Chordata; class Amphibia; order Caudata; family Salamandridae; genus Calotriton; species Calotriton arnoldi. Next base: position 976,122 of record CAWUFW010001240.1, read on the forward strand.
AAAGCCCGATACATCCAACAACAAGCCAAACTAACAAAAGAGTCAGTCGAAAACAACATAAATGCACACAGGAGAAAGAAAACATGTGAAAGGGCCAGTTGCCATGGGCGGAAACAAAAACAATGAAGGCAGGACAATTGGGACAGTTTCACCACCCAAGATACACAGAGTTTAAAAGACACACAGAAGCACCAATTAAAAGTAAGGGGTTTGATCAGGGCCGGACTGGCCGTAGCGGGCACCGGGCATTTCCCTGGTGGGCCGCCAGGGTGGGGGCTGGTTTTGGGCCCCTGGGGGGGGCTGTTTTTGCAGCATAGCTGCAATATCGGCCCCTGTAACAAAATCGGCCGAAACCGGCCCTGGCAAACAGCTTAGTCACACCCCCAAACCCCCGGGGTGCCGGCCGAACACTTTGCCAGGGCCAGTTTTTGTTCCCAGTCCGGCCCTAGGTGTGATGAACTCTAACAGAGTAGATATAGCATGTCTCGGTTCGAGACAGAGCATGCTGCCGTATAGATCAGAGAACTCAAAACATTAATTCTGGTGGGGAAAAGTCAACATTCAATTTGAGAACTGTCACTAGCACCCACTGAGCTCAATGAAAAAGTGTGTTTCACGTTACGGGGAAAATTAAAATGTATTTTACAAAAGCAGTGGATGTTTTGTGAAATTAGGAAGGAGTTCACATTTATATTGCACAGTAACTATATCATATTTCCATCAAGAAAATGCCACAATCTTTTAATATTAGTGGCTGGTTTTAATATATAATGAGCAAGTATTTGCTGCTGCAGTGAGGTACACTTCCCTGATAACCCAGTCACAAATCTTACATCTAATGCTTTACCATTGGTGGGAGAGATCAGGAATCAATAAAAGGAAAATAGAGAAATACATCAAATTGGAGACCCAACCTGAACATGTAGCGAACAGCATCATTTGCAGTATGATAGCATGCTAGCCATATCCTCTAATAAAGTTAATGTGATGGTGCAAGAACTACCAGCTAAAAACAAGGAAGGTTATCACGCTAATGCAATCAAATCAATGCAGATAACTTATCGAGACCATGAATCTCTGTTGTGCTAGTTCATTCAAATCAATGCAGATAGCACATCAAAACCCTGAATCTCTGTTGTGTTAGTCCAATCAAATCAATGCAAATATCTGATCAAAACCCTGAATCTCTGTTGTGTTAGTCCAATCAAATCAATGCAGATATCTCAAGATCCCGAATCTCTGCTGTGCTGACTACTGTAGCACAGTCTATTCAGCTTGTCCCAAGAAACGGTAGCCTGTGAAAACATCTTTTACAAAAAGAAACTCGAAAACATCTTTTGCAAAAATAAACTCCATAACTTATAATATCAGAATCTCAATTGTATTAAAATCAGTGGCGGCTCCTCCACTATGGCGGAGGAGCGTCGCACCACTGCTTTCAAGCAGTGCGAGAAGAAGAAACATAAAATGATTACTTTCAGTTATTATCATTTCATGTTTGTGCTGGTTTGCGGGCGGGCTGGTGGGCGGGGCTGCTCTGTTCTCGGAGCAGGGCAGGGGAGGACTGGTTTGCCACTCCTAAGTGCACGATGACTGTTTGGTCAGCCCTCTCAGGCCGCCCAAACCAGTCATGCGCACTTTCCCCGTTCTCTATGCAGGCTGCATTACAGCCTGCATGGAGAACATGCCCAGGCCCTCATTCTCTGGCTGAGCGTCTAACCAGGATGCTCAGACCAATCACAACGTTGCACTGCAGCGTTGTGATTGGTCAGGGAGCCTGGGTGCTTACCAATCACAACGCTGCATTGCAGCATTGTGATTGATCAGTGGGGCCTGCGACCTGTTCCTCGAGTTTCAGGAGAGCAGGAGCAGAGACGCGAGACACGGCGGCAAGGTAAGTAATTATTATTTTTTTTTTATTATGCGCACTCCCTCCTACATTCACACCTCCCCTGCCCCCCGTACACGTGACCCTCCACCCCCGTGCACGCACCCCCTCTGCCCCCCTGCGCACGTGGAACCCCTTTGCCCCCACCCGCGAGCCATGCCAGCCGCCACTGATATAAATATCACCTTACGTATGTTTCAGCTTCTACCTAAATTTACTGTTAACCAATAGACTCCATGTCTCCTGGCTTACATTGTGCTAGTTATCAAAAACAACAATTCCCTTTGTATATGTTCGGACAAACCGATAACAAGCCATACACCATTCATCCAAGCATACCAATATCACCAGAGAGTACTGACCGTTTACAAAAAGCCAATATATGAATGTTTATTCTGTAAAAATCAGTTAAAAAATCATATAAAAAGTACATATAATAAAAACATGGATTATTTCAGGGCAGAATAACTCTCTGAATAGAGAGCCACATCAAGATTTCACAAAAATTATACACATTATTGCAAAAGTCACAGTAAATAAACATGGGAGAGTATCATAGACATTAGTTTTTTGTCATTGTTACACACTAATCAAACAAAAATTAATTGGTCAAACTACTATTTTGTACAGTCTCTTGTTTGGCCAAGATAGGGTTGATTTAGTGCTTTTGTGGCACCAGCGCGACGCGTTTCGGTGGGTTAAAATGATCCAACCACCTTCTTCAGGAAAAAGACTTGGTATCTCCCACAACTTCAGATCGGAATAGGTGATGTATTGTCATTTAGTGATCACTCTTGGGAACTGGCTCCTCAAGATCAAATGCCACCCATCTGTTTATAGAATATGCCCATCAAACGTAAGGCTCTCTCTGTAAGCCTTAAATGAAATGTTGTCTTAATATATTATGTTCTCTGTCACTCGAGTTCTGGGATTGAACAATCTCCAAATTATTGATCCTCCTTGCTGTGGTTACATATGTAGACTTCTTCAAGTTAAAATCAGTGCCGGGACATATCTGGCCTCCAGCCTCACTTCGGTCGTCTTTCGTTTTTTTATATATAAAAAATAATAACATTGTGCTAGGACTGGAATTCCAGATCTGGAGTTAGAATAGTAAGGTAAGCCAGCCCTTTCATATGTAAGAAGTGAGTCTGTCAGGATTTATACATTAAATACAGGTGAGGTTGAAGGGAGATATGAAGGGAGATATGTGAGCTTGTAATTTTGTCAGTCTAAATTTTTAAATCTATGTTTTAGCAAAAGATGTTTTTGCAGTCTGTGTTTTGACATGGAACCCAAGAAACAGACTCTGGGCCCGATTCACAAAAGTAATCTGAGACAAAATCCTAACTTTACGACTTTCGGTATTCACAGAAGTCATTTAGGAGTACTAAAGTTAGGATTTTGTCTCAGTCAATCTTAAGTTTTGGTCTTAAGTTAAACTTAACACAAACTTAAGTTTAACTGAGACAAAATCCTAACTTTACGACTAGGATTTTGTCTCAGTTAACTTAAGACCAAAACTTAAGTTTAACTGAGACAAAATCCTAACTTTAGTACTCCCAAATGCCTTCTGTGAATACCGAAAGTCGTACAGTTAGGATTTTGTCTCAGATTACTTTTGTGAATCGGGCCCTCTGAAATTACAAAAATGTAGAACAAGGCAGTTATCTCAAAAAGTGAGATTGTGGGAGCAGATGCCGTAAACATCTCTACTGGCTTTCAGCAGAGCATAGAATTGCTGTCAAGACCCTGTGCACCATACATAAAGCCTTCTGAGGGAGAAGGCTCCAGTTGGCTTCAACACCTGGTCCCCAGGAGCATAAGAATGTAGCACATAAGAATACATCAATTTAATGTTATTTGAACACTTCACTTGCCTTGACAATGAGCTTTTGCCTTTTTGAGGTGGACAGGAATCCTGGTTTGCGGTCAACTACTGCTCGGTTTGATGGGATCAGATACAGCCACTTCCTCTCAAGTAAAAGAGAGGTGGGATATGAGAGGAGATATAGGAATACCAGGCTCTGAAAGAGGCATTAATGTGAATCAAAAAGGAGTGGACGAAACTGGGACAAGAGTTTGTGAAGGAAATACAACATTAACGATTAGACATGAAGACGTTTTGGATGGACATGAGGAGAGTTTGAAGTGAGGGTGGTAGATGTCTGATGGACTTGGGCAAGAGATGTGGAGAATAGGTTGGTGTTATTGAGAAAATGAACTCTGATCGACAAGCGAGATTTTGTAAGTTGAAACCAAAAATAGCAGGATTGTAAGTGGTGCTTCTTATCTGCTGCTGTGGTCCACTCATCCAAAATAGTGTCCTATTAGAAAGCCAGGACATTACACAAAAGCCCTTGACACGTGATCTGGATGTAGAAAATGTTGTTAATAAGTTCTTGCTTGTTTTCTTCCAGCTGTGAGGTCAACATCGACGAGTGCAACTCAAGCCCATGTCTGAACGGTGGAACCTGCCAGGACTCCATCAACAAGTACAAGTGTATTTGTAATGGCAGCTTCACTGGGAGCCGTTGTGAGGTACAGTACACTGGTGGCCCTTCTTATTGTCACAAACACTTCGACCTTCTGTATCACTTTAAAGTCAATCTGATTAAATTGAAGAAAAATTATAGCAAATTTAGTACAGCAGCCTTTCTCCCAGTTTGGCTATTTTAAAAATAGAAAAACAACAATACAAAGACAGAAGTGGGGCCTAGCTAGTATGGAAGGGTTCAAACAAAAAAGTGAGAGATTGCAGGATTTTGGCATCATTTAGAATGGAGTATTTTACCTCAAAAATGTCAATCTGGACAAATCAAATAACTGTAGAAGAAAATCACAAATTTGTGGACAATTCTTGCAGAATTTCCCATCAATGTGCCATAAAATTTATTTACACATAATACTCCAAAATATTCCCATGACAGTTCCACAATATCTCAGTGTTGTGTCTGTCTCTGAGACAGAATATTCCATTGGTGTATCCAAACAGTGCCAGAATCCCCCATCCCTTTGGCGAAAGTGTGCCAAAAGATCCTACACCTTTATGCCAGACTGATGCAAAATGACCTCTCAATCTTAAACTATATCACATTGATGTAACAGGACAACACATCACCTTATAAAACACAAAACCCATCAGAGTACAGAGCACACCACAATTGTGCCAGAACTATAATAAAGCTTAAACAGTATGGAGAAGCCAATGGCTGTATCAATCAATCCACATGTAAATAATATCCAATATCATTGTAGTTGACTAGTCAAACACTGTACTATGATCCACACCATCAATGATATAGAATGTAACTCCCCCACCTCTCAACTCAAAGCTGAGAGAATCTCAGCCCCACAACTAGAATCCCGCACTTCTTCCATACCCTGGAGACATCATGTCCCCCCTGCTTCTTTGGGACCATCGGTAAGGCTTCATGAGAGAAGGTTAATAGGTATGACAACCAATCAAAGACAGAACCATGTACCTTAAATATTCTATTGGAGAAAATGCATGCCCTTTGTTAGTCTCTGAACGGCGAAAGAACTTCAACCATGAAATAAATGTGCGTACAGCAAACTCATACCCATTCATTCAGCCCTACCATTTGGGGCCTTTTAATATGTGCCAGATGTATATAAAAATATATTTTCCAGGTAAGGGCTACAGGGAATTATCTTTGTGATAATTTTCTTACCCTAACACCAAACCGTTTTATTAATTTACAATGAAATATTTTGCTGAACATGTTATGAAAATAATGTAATTGTTGCGAATTTAGCTAGATGATCGATTATCATCTTTTAAACTTTTCTACAGAGCTACTAACTTCTTACAGTATTGACATCCTTAAATATTTTTTGTTACTTGAACAGTGCTTTGTATTTTTTGGAACCTTGGCGTTGTAAGAATCAGAGATGTGCAATGTTAGAGAGGATTTGAGGGCTTCCAACCCACGTTTTAAGGGGGGGCACATTGCTCCTTACTTCTCGCCTTTACCCCTTTCACCCACACCGAATCAGGGTCTGATCTTCTTTCTGGGTATTACCAAATAACCCTGATTAATCACTGGCGAGCAATGCATGGCAGAATCTCCCTGCATGACATACTCTTAGCTGGGCTGGATGGAGGTCTCCACTTCTGTTGCTGTTGATTGACATTCCTTGCATGCAGTTTCATCCAGAAATTTGTGGTGGGCGTTTCACTTTCCTGGGGCCTTCACCGTGCGGGGGTTGTGTAATAGTGCATGTTCTTTCTTGTGTAATAATGGAATGGCGTAAAATGTATTAACCACTTTGCATGAACTGCTTTTTACTGTGGGAAATGGTGGGCAAAGCATGCAAAATGCCTGACTTCCGGTGTACAAAATGTGGCTAAAAAGGAAGTAAATAGTATTGTGATACTTCATTTAGGCAACCCAACTACAGAGGAGTACTTTGAATATGTCCCTTTCCTAAATATACATCAGATTTCCCTAAACTCACACAATTTCCACTAGGGAAACCTATAGAGGTACTCAAGAATGTAACGCTCTAAACCCAAAGAACCGAGCCAGCAGCAGTGGAAATGCAGACTGTCAAGCTATTTGTATAACTTTACTCTGTTGTGTAATCTTGGCCTGGTGCCATCTTGCATAAGACGCTATTGCCGTATATCTAGGTTTGTGTTCTAAAATAACACCCCCGTCCCACACACACATACATGCAATGTGTTACCACTGTTGTATGTGAGCAGAGACAAAACGTTAAAGCCATGCCATTTTTCATGTATAGAAATATAGATATTTAACCAGGAATAGAGCATAAGCGATTACATTCCTGCATTGAGATAAAACTCCAGTAAATAGCTTTTGTAAGTGAGCCCCAGTTGTTAGAATCAGCGTTTATTGGTAGTACATTTGCCACAAATAAGTTGTTTCATTGGGCATAGACTTATTTTCACTGTCGCAGCATTAACACAGATCAGAGCCATAAATATCGATTCTGTGGTTATGACCCTAATGCACCTCATATTTAAAAGGCACATTTTATAATGACAATATTTTTGTTCTCATTTAACAAGTTGCACCACCCTTTCAGTGTATGTTAGGAATGTTTGCTTCCTGCTATAGCACACTGTTTATGAGAGAAGTAGACCCAACATGGAAATGAAGCTAGAGATTGGTTTAACTTATGATTTCTTTTGTTCGGTAAATTCATTACATATTGTTTGATAAAATAAAAATGGCTTGTGATATCTGGACCATTGAGATTGTGTTAAGTTTGCAAACCAGTTTGTTAACTAAAATTTTGGTACAAAAGGTGTGTTTTCCCCTTTTAGCTCCCACAGGAATTTTTGCTCGTAGGTACAGCAAAAACCACTGAACGGATTTACACCAAACTTGGCAAGAAAGTAGAAATTTACTCAGAAAGCGTGCTTTTCAAGGCTTGTTGTAAATCTGTCCAGCAGTCGTTGAGATTGTATCGTCTGAAAAAAGTGTCACGGGCTTGAAAGGGTTAAAACGTTTGTGTATCTTGTAGGTTGAAAAAGCCATTTGGTGTTTTGCATTTACACCATTTGTCGAACATGCATTAAATATGGCAGTGTGTGTTGAGATTGCTCTTGGTACTTTCAAATTCATGAAGATCTATTAAGGAGGGGCCCAGTTCGAAAAAGGGGGAGCAAAAAAGTGTTCATTGGCTGATGAAAATTGGCACAGTTCGAGGGTTCTGTACAAAAATAACGGTTAGTTATTGTTCACTGAATGCAAACCGTGAAACCCCTGAAATGTGCCCAGTTGTGGTATGCCATGCACCCCATAGCTCACACTGCCCGTCATGTTTTGCTCTTGGTAGGCTACATTTTTTCCCATACTTTTGGCAAAGTGGTGTACTGACCATGGCAGGACAGTGAGTTTTGATCATTATAGTGGGTTTTGTACCCTATACCTGTGGCAAAGTGGTGTACTGCGCTCGGCAGACCATGAGTTATAGTGGGCTCTGCATTTCCCAGGGTTTTTTCGGGTTTTTATTTGCTGACCCATAACTAACATTTAACTGTATTTTTTCAGTGAAGAAAAAATATATAAATATATTTATTTAACGTGTGAGCTATTTGTGATTTGACATTTAAAATACCACAAGAGGGCAGTGTGAGTTCAGGAATCAAGACAATATGTTTTTTTTTCAAAATTATACCAGGAAATAGTTTGACTTGATATCTCCCAAAAAAAAAAAAAAACATTGGCAGGCCAATAGGTCTAGCCCTGTCAAGCAATTAATTTATATTTTTTTCGCAAACATAAGCAATGCTTAAAAAATGGCAATCATATAAAAAAATATATATACAATTTTAGGAGTGACCCATCATGCTAGGCATATCTGCCCCGTTACTGAAGTGCGCTTCTCTTCAGGGGGCTGTACACATATGATCAGGCAAAATATCATCACTCACAGTACAAGACAGCCAGTGAATGAAGGGAGCTGGCCCATTGCCCCAGGGTCTATGCTATGATAGGCGGAAGCAAAAAGCCAATGACACTTGAACAGACCAATGGTTGAAGAGGGCTGACCAAAGTCCCTGCATGTACATATAGTATGTATTTTTATTGAAAACATGAGCCTGTTTCTAAGCCAGAACTAATGAGGATGAAAATATCTTCTTTTAAGACACTATACGCACAATTAACTTTGAAAAGGAACATTTAAATGTAACTTTTACAGTCCTTTCAAATTCAGCTAAGCTTTTCGATTGATGGTGCTCAACGGAAATACAGACTTCTTTACCAAAATGTGCACATTTATGCTTGTATGTATTGGGCTTTTGACAACTTTGTCCACAAATGCTGCCCCATTGGAAGCACGTCACAGAAACACTTATATGCGTGATAGTGACATAAGCCACGATTTGAGAACGCAGGTGGGACAGCAGCAGGTTAGGAAGTAAACGCATATTAGTCAATTGCAATCCATATGTTCCAGGCCGGAGTTTGTGCAAAGCGATTGGAACGTGCTGGATTACAGTATATAAAGGGGTGGTATTTGAAGAAGTACATATAATAGAACAGTACACTGTAGGCAGCTGCCTTATGGTGCCATCACATATTGCCACAAGATGGCAGAAGATTGCAACAAATAGCGAAGTAAAAATGTTTCACAAGAGCTGGATTGTTGGCAGTGAGACCAGTGTATAAACCAGTTCCTAAACCTTTCTTGTGGCTTTAAAACCTATGATCCGAGGCATGGCAATGCTTAAATAGACTTTATTTGAGTATTAGACGTGACTCACCTCCTTTATTGGAGAGGACATCACAACATATAGAGTTTTGCAAACACGTCTCTTAAAGTGTTTATATGAATCCAAATACATCATGTCAATGTTAAACCAACAAAAAACAAATCCTCTGTGGAAGCTGTGCTTCTATTTGCAATGCCCCCCTTAGATGTGTGTAATGTCATGTTTTGTTTCAAATAACTAAAATTAAAAAAGTGAGCTACCACATAAAAGTGGCAGTGAAGGGAGTTTTATGTAAATATCAGATTCAAAACCCAAGAAGGGTGAGCCATTCCTATAATTTGGTGCTAAACGGGAGCATTTCACTTCCCATAGGATACCAGGTGTGTTCGAATTTTCGACAGCGGGTCCTTAGGTTTGGCAGATTTCTGTGGGATCCATTGTTGCTCGATGATGATCTCACACAAAGAACATGTCCTTCTTCTGCGCCCAGGGTCTCACTCTTGTCATTGGTTTCTTTTGCAGAAGGGGATTCCAGTTGGGTTTTTCACATTCCCATTGCTTGGAGTAGCTGTCCCCGTAGCCTGTGGTTGTTTGCTGCTGCTAGTTATTGGTGTCTTGTTCATGGTTTTCACTGCAAGGAAACGACGCCAGTCGGAAGGGACCTACAGCCCGAGCCAGCAAGAAGTGGCAGGAGCACGCCTGGAGATGGACAGCGTCATGAAGATGCCACCTGAGGAGCGCTTGATATGAGCTGGTCCCCGTACAGACCGCGAATGCCGACAGCTCTGTGCACCAAGAACCTATGGTGATTCTAAGGCTTTCAGTCGCCTCCACACCAATGTGCTTTTGGCATTGTGCTGGGTTCACAGTGACCCAAAGTCACCTGTAAAGTCACGACAACATTCCAAGAGGTGGCACTCTATCAAACCGCGGGTGGTCTGTTTCCAAGAGTTGCCCACCCTTCCTATGATATCACCTCCAAATGAGACTATGTGGAGTTACTTTGCATTTCCAAAGTTTTCTGATTTAATGCCAGGACGATAATTGGCAGAAAGTCAGAAAGCACTTGTTAAGACCTGCTGTAAGGTGCTTTCTTACAAAGTACCAGGGGTGATTGAAAGCCCCTTTGTTCTCTGTAAGGTGACACAAGCATGTTCTATCCTATCCAAGACAATTACAATCATTTCCTTTAAGAATTACAAGGGTCATTTCATGGGGCTCTCATCCTCTTCTACAGATGAGAAATACACTACACAACCCACTGTTGACAAGCAGCAGGTCAATGCTCTAGAGGAATGGACTCTTCTTTTTCTCTTGGTCCTGCTTCCATCTTGTGCCGAACAAATATTTGCCATTTTTTAAACCCATCATTAGCCTCATCCAAACTATATTGTTGAAAAACAAAGGGCAGAATGACAGGGAAGTAAAAATTCCCACTTTATTCTGTAATTGGTATATATTCGAAGAGTAAGACTGCAAGGTCAATACATATTTCTCAAAAACGTAAGTAGTCATCAGATTGCACATGCATGCACGGTTTCCAAAATTAATGTAAATTCCCAGAGTTAAAAGCAATTGTAAGTTCCATAAGCCCAAACAAATAAACAAAAACAACATTACACGAAGGTCTTGTCCAACAAAAGATTATTGGGTTCCTACACCTTTTAAAAGTGGTATCAAGTCATTTCTCTCGTCTACTGACACCAGGAACAACAAGGGAAGGAGAAAATCAAGAAATTCCCTATTTTAAATACTATGTTTATAGCATCTAAGCATAACAGAAAGGGGCACCGATGTTGTAGCAAGCACGTGCACCTTGTTTCTCATAAGTCAAACTACACAAAATAAAATATGTAGAACAAATCAAAAGCATACATTTCAGACTAGCAAGAAGTAGGATCCGAATATACCTGGAGAAAGAACACTTTTTCCCACAGTAAGAGGACTGTACTTGAGTTCAACAGAGACAATCCCAGCCTTGTGTCACCTTACAGACGGCACCACCCATGTGTGTACCGGAGTGTACTGTGCCTTCACTGTTGTTGAATGTTGTTCTAGGAAACTATGTAGAGCATATTTATGGTACGTTTGTATATATTGCAATTTTTATAATGGGGAAGGTTCATATGTTGAAACTCAGTTGGAATGTCAATGATGATCTAGGGGCTGTCAAGAAATATTCTAAAAAAAGAACTGTCAACAGCAACAGGAGATGGACAGACTCATCCAGTAACAGCAAAAACACCCTCTCCGCAGTGCGAGAGACCATTATACACCAGAATTGAAACTTAAATAAGTTGAGAGATCAACAATTGGTCCCACCATACATACGTCTTATAATGATGTCATTCGGCGCCTGCGCACACATAGCATCATTTTTGTAAATTTAGCACATGTACTTACTTGGTAACATGAAGTCCAAGTCAGCTCATGTCTTCCAGAATCGATGCTCGGAGACAGAGCGGCAATGGTGGCTCAGTGCTTTCAAACTGGGTAGTCTGCAGCACATGCGCCAACTCACAGCGGTACTGCATCAGACCATGCTCATCAGTCAGCGCAATATTTGCAAAAAGGGAAGTACACCTCCCTCTTGTGCCTGTGCACAGTTGAAGAATGGAGTCATGACACAGCCCCAGATGCTCATATAGACAAAATGGCGTCTACGTTTTGGACAAATATGTATGAGAAAACCTCTGACCGGGTCTTGGAGGGTTCAACACATCTGGGACCATGTTACACTACATTAGAATACATTTGAACAGATGCAAAAATGGAGCAAATGCTCTTTGCTACGAGCAGTCTAGGAAATCCATGAAAGTGGATTGATGAATATTACTGGGAAATCGGTGCAAAAAATATGAAACAAATATTTGAAATGATCTTTCTTATGTAGTACCGTTAACAGAGAGAAAACTCGAGCCATCAATAATCCTTACAAAAAATAACAGACAACGATTTTATACTTTTTATGCTGCTTTCATAATAAATAACTCCCCAAACTGATTTGTCCGCAAATTTTGGTTCATCTCTTACATTTGAAATTTAGGGAACTTGTATTTGTTCAGTTCCTTATTATATAAGCGCAAAGAACAGAGGATAGCGTGTATGCTCCCCTTGTTGCCTAGGTGACTCAGGGTCATATTTATCAAGGGGTCACTTTGCGCGGCCCTGAGTGGCTTGATGAATCTGGAGTAACGCAACACAGCACAAATCACTGCGTTCTGTTACTCTGCCCCAGGGAGGCGTTCGATGGGCGTTGCGTGGGTGTTCCCGCGCAATGCCCATGGATTTTGAAGAATTCCCAGGTTTACCATTACTGGAAGAGCTGGGATAGCGCCAAAACTGCTACGCATCGCCAGGGGAGGCGTAACAAGTATCTTCATTTCTCCTCGTTTTTATTCTACAGCACACATAGAAAGAGGGGAATGCCCCAGGGAATGTTTACCTTCCTGCACAAAAAAGAATCCTGCCTGTGTTGGCTTTAGGCAGCACCTTGTGCGCCAGTGCTGGTAAAATGCAGGAATGTGCCATATTATTTTAAATATGGCGCATTCCTGCCCTTTCCCTGTCACACAGTGCAAGATGACTTGCTGCGCTGTGTGACTTCTTAATTATTTTGCCCCCATTTACCATGTAGTATGAACTCAAGTAAACCAGTGCAATAACGTTTGCTCCATGATTTGCATCTGTTCAATCTTCACGTAATCTAGCCACATGCGTGCTCCACAGGTCACATTGGGATAGACGCTTTGCTCTCGAAGTATCTGGCTCATTCAAGGATACTATAAAAGAGGAAAGGTCATTGGAGCATGTTCTAAGCCACAGATTAAAAACAAAAATAGGCCATTATGGAGAAACTCCTGCCAAGTGGTTGGTTTGACATTCTGCTGACAAAATGTAGTGGATGCAATCGGTGAAGCCCCTGGGCCTACTAAGGTATGTCATTTGTTATATCTGAAAGATACAGACTATGCTGTTCCTGTTTACACTCCAGGTAAACCCCACTAGGTGGTATATCCGACCACGCGTACACCACAGGAGCTTTCTTGGCACTAGGAGCGAGTTATTCAGACTACTGAAGTAGAGCTGGACATTACTGGTTAAAGAGCCATGTTTTCAGTTTTTCTTTAGGAATATAAATACATTCTCCTCGGATTTCATTTGAATAGCTGTGTAGTTCCACAGAGGGGTTCTTTGATATGAAAAGGACCATGTGCAAATGTGAATGATGAAAGTAAAATATAGATACAAACTTGGCATCAGAAGATCGGCAGGTACTCAGCAAGAATTTTCAGCGCTCCAGGTATATTAGCATCTTGGTGAGTGGGGGGGCTTACTGGTGCACACTAAGCAAAGCTGATTATTCTAGCCTTTTGTAGCTATTTGTCACCATCACTAGGTGGCGCCCAAGGGCTGCAGCCTTACATTGCCTTCTGAAAGCATGACCCCCTCGACAGTGAAAAGGGCAAACTAGCATATACAGAACTATCTAGTATTACAGAAAAGTCAAAAGGTTGGTGCTACGTACAATGATTAAGGCCTTGAACTTCACAGGGCTCGCCACCAATAGCTGATGTAGGTCTCTCTGGATGGGGGCTATATTATGGCGTCGGGGAACGCCTGATCACTAGACAGCAGCAGCATTCCGGATGTTTGCAGTTCTGATGGTATTTGTGCTCCATAAGAATAGTTCATGTAGATAAAGCTGAAAGATCCAATGAAAGACTTCCCTGATCCGAGATTAGCATTAAATAATTTTGGAGAAGAGGCAGCACCTGGGGATCATCTCACATGTTTTAATTGGTGCGGATGTAAAAGGTGCTCCCTGTCAGACTGGAAGGGTTGAATACATTTGAGGACATGCCTTGGTGTTAAATTTCCAGTAGCTTGATGAGCAGGAAGACATGGCTGAGTGTTACGCAGCGCACTTGATGACACCCATGGCCTCCTTTACTCAAATGTAATCCATCTGGCAGGATAAGTACAATGGAAAAAAACACATTTTCTCTAAAATAATTTATTTCCCCAAGAGCAACACTAGGGTGGTTCTTTCATTTCTACGAGTTTAGAACACAATTTTTAGAAACAGAATAACAGATCACACCCAGGAGTTATGTTGCACCAGAAACCTCTTTCCTCTTGTTTGTCCTGAAATGCAGCTGAAGTGCATTATGTAGGGGGTCTTTTAAGTGAAAATATTGCTTCCATTCTTCAGGCCTCTGTGATCTGGTCACCAATCTGTGACTGATGCATTGTTAATCTGGCACACCTTCGAGAACAAAACTATGAAACATGTATGCCATTTAGTCCTGGCACTAAGGATTTGACGCCAAAAGGATAAGAAAAGTATCTGTAATTTGCAAAAACTTAGTGACCTAGTTGCTTGACAAATTTTAGATTTAGAAACAGGGGCTGTTGTCAGTAAGGACATGCACAGATTGTGCCAAATCTTGGTGCATGAACAGCTTTGAAGTTGAGGTGTAACCACAACTAGTCTCATAAAAGAAACAAAGTAATACATATGTAAGGCACCAAACATGTTCTTTGTAGGGTGATAGTTACCTCTCAATGTAACAAGTGGTTGCAATCTACATATGATTGTGCTTTTCTATAATACCAGTATATTCACCAAAGATATGTTTAATCATTTGCCATGGCCATATTCCACAGCAGAACCCTGTGCCCCGGCCAAGCACCCAAATATCGGCATTCGTGGGTTCGGCAGCAGGAGCCGCTATCCTTCTCATCCTCTTTGTGGTCATCACAACGTCTGTGGTTGCCATGAGAAAGAAGAGAGCAACCCAGGGGGCTTACAGCCCCAGTCGCCAGGAGAAAGATGGGGCAAGAGTGGAGATGTGGAACGTCCTGAAGCTGCCACCAAACGAAAGACTTATCTGAGCTTCCCCGCATGCACCCCCGAAGCACATCTAGTGGACTTTTAACAGACACTGAAGCACTGAACGCTGTACGTAAAATGTGAAAAGCTTGTACATTTAACTTTTCTGCACTATTGTCCTTATTGAGGAAATATCACCCCTCCCCCCTTTTTATTTAGATAATATGTATATTTGAAGAGTGTTAACTTTGTAAGATATTAGTTTTCGTAAGTGTACTACACTGCTGCACATTTAGGTCTGGCCCATCACAACACTTGAAGCAGCGGATGCTTGTAAAATATTATGATTCGCTTAAGAAAGAAGAGATAATGTTGCTGAAGTTATTTGCTCCTGTTGTAGGGTGCAAGAGAGACAATCAATATATTGTAGTGTCACAGACGTTCACCAAGTTTCTCTTCAATGCTGGTTTTATTCTGGTTTCTCAATGTATCATTGTGTAATATGCAAAAATCAAGCAAACTATTTCTACAAATATCTAGCCAGTTGTCAATACACCAGCATGCTCTTAAGATGCAACATTCATAAACTTCCATCACTCAAGCAAATCATCTCATCTAATGAGGGTGTAGAGATTATCGTATGCTACCTACATTATTTATGAGTAGTCGGCAGTACCTCAGCAGGGTTTGAACATTTGGGCATGTGTTATCATCATAGAATGTATACTCAAGAACCAGGTGTGAAGTATTTGTTTTACCAGTAAGTGACTGAATATTCATGTGTCCTACAGAAAAGTAAACTCACATACTTCTTGGCCACAACAGTCCACAGCATTCACCAGGCACCAAACACATGAGGCATTTTCCTATTGCTGCCTTCCAACTCACCATAAGTGTATTGCAGCACTTATTGAGGAACAAAAGGGAATTTGTACAAAATATTCCACAGAAATTTCAAGGTCATGCAAACGCCGCATCATTCAAGTCCTAGTGTGTTTGTTCACATTTCATAAACATGGCAATCTTTCTTTAACCAGTGCCAGATTTTAGCCTTTACTATCACCATATCTCTGCATTATGACTAGTTAATGTAATGCCTTTACAGAAGATACAATACCGTAAAGTTTCATTTGTATAAAAACATGTTTCAATACATTTCAAAAAGGTATACAGTTATTATAAAACCAAAAACTTACAAATCTTCAGACAAAGCATTCAACTAGGAGAAAAGGATTACAAGAAAAGTGGATATGAACCCTTTAACCTGGGTTAGTATTAAGTCAACAATTCAATCACATGTTCACTATATTAGTAGTGTTACAGAAGAATGTTAAAATAACCTCTATTTAACGACATGAAGTGCAATTTAATATTTGCAGTTTTTGCAATCTATTCATTCAAAAGGTAGGCCAGCCAAGAGAACTTTGAGTGACAGGACAAGTATTCATAGGCTTTAAAACATTAGAAAAAGTATTGTTTAAATTGTATTAGGCCAACATGCTTTGGTCTCTGTATAAATATTTTTGGAGACCTTCGCTTGGACACTTGGCAATGATAGCCTGATTTGATTAATATCCCAAATGAGAAAATGTAGGAAGTGAAAGGAACCCATTCTAGTAAAAGGACTCATATAGGTCTTCTGTTGAATTAGTCATGCATTGATCAAGTTTAACTGATTTTAAATGATCAGTTGCATCAGGATCTCCATCTAAATTAAGGCTGTAAGTTGTTCAATCTGCCAGTAATGTTATGTTAAGGTACTGACCACTGTAGCTTCTTGGTGTATATATAGCCCAACATAAAAAAGAAGGGGAAAAAGATAAGACACATATAGGACAGGTTTAAAAAGACTTAAAATAATCAAGCTTTTCATTATTTTTTTAGCCCAACCAAGGAGGTAGGAGTACTGCACAGTAATTCTATGCAGAGTTGACATGTATTCTGTATTAGGTCAAGTGGATGTCGATCAGGCAGCTGCCATTGTTAGTACGCACAGTTTGAAGGTAGTAGGTTAGTTAACAATAGTAGACATTTAGGAAACACATAGGTCTACTGTAGTATGACCTAGTCCAATTGTAGATCAATTGGACATTCACATGCTTTGAAGCCAGATATAGGCGACTGGTAGACATCGCAGAGCAGATGGAACTAACATCGCTGGGTAAATGTCTTCTTAATTAGCCATCTTACTTGATTTTATTCGTATTTATACATGCTTTATTTTAGTGTAATATCAATGCAATGTTGTGTTACAATAACAGCGGTTACAAATCCTGCATCATTTGTTTCAATCCGATATTCGATACTAATCAGCTTCAAACGACAGCTATAAGGCAAAGGGGGTTTGGACACAGAAAGAGGTCAAAGGATCAAGAAACACATAGTTTTAGGCCAGTCATTTTTATCCTGAATGTGTTCAGGAGGAAAAGTAAATCGTCCCTCTGTCTTAGAGCTGTTGTAATCATAGAACAGTAGAAGTATGAGTGAGCGAGTTATTTAAAGAGCAGTGTATGCCTAAAATGTTCTTGACACTAGGAGCCAAAGTAAACAAAAAAATACTATCCAACTGTGGAAGAATATCATTCTGAATGTCTTCTGAAAGCAGCTAGGGCACAGATGTATTTGAAGAGACATGGGAAGCCTGTTCAAGAACTGGAGGGCACACAAAGTTTAGTTAGAGAAGGTTTTGTTTAATTCGCCCAAAGGGTCTTACTCTAAAACTAAAAAGATACTCTACAAATAAACAAGATTGAGGTCCAACTACCCATTCACGGGTATTTAAATCAGGGGAGTGAGAAAAAAGAGAGACAGAGCCAAGAGCACAAGACTTTGCAGTTTCAGAAGAACGCCTGGTACTTATCCCTGCAAATGACCTGATGAGCCATGTGCAGAGCCGTAACGTGGATTTGAAGGACAGGAAGCAAATGTAAAGAACAGCAGGCGTCAGAGATGGGGTCAGGCTTGTTAAGTCCAGAGACGAGTCTGCCCACAACTTTTGCACATACTTTGCAAATCTATGGAAGTCACAGATTTTCAGACGAACTCCTGTTCCCCCTCACTTAGGTCTCCAGGAATGCCTATAGTGTGGATACTTTGCAGAGGAAAATATGATGCTAATATTTAATTGCAAATGTTCATTTGTTTCCTGCAAATAGAAAACTTATTTCCACCTGGTGGAAAGCCTTCTACTAGACTTACAGATAATATATATTTGTTTGGGGAACTCTCCCCACATCTATGCATTCACACAATCCTAGTTCAGAACTAAGTTTATGGCTGCAACCAGAGCGGGTAAAGTCATTGCTGCTAATTTGTTTGAATACCTACAAAGGTATGAATTTGTAGGACCATGTCACTAGTGTTGTTGGTTAAAAATTACACTTTGTTTGATACAGGTCAAGCTAGCTAGAACTCAGAAGTCTCATTACCCTCCCGCCCCCCAACTAAAATCCTAGTACAAAGATATTAGTCCTTTTATATTGGTTCTCAATGCAAATAAATAGATTCCCTCCACACACTGTAAAGTTCTAGGGTTATATTATCACACAGATTCAGTTCTTCAGACGATACTTGTCTAATTTCTATTCTGAAGATGGTGGTCCCGACAGCAGTGTCTGTCTTTTCACAGTGTAAAATGCTTCTTTCTCACGGGGCTGTGCCGTATGGATGCCTGGAGGGTGTAGTAAAGACTCCACTAACAAACAAACCCTCTGTATGCCCGAGGGTTCATACCAACAGCTTCCTCCCATTTCTCTGCTACCTTCAGTGGAACGTTGACAGAAAAATATTTAGCAAGATGGCTTGCTAGAAGACCAGCTGGTCTTGGACCCATTGCAAATGGAGGTCCATCCAGGAAGAAGAGTGGAAAAAGCCTTGGTTTCTGTGCTAGATGATTGAAGACTGAGCCTAGGTGCTGGTCTTGTTGGATGTCTCTGTTGACTTTGACACTGTGAACCATGACATAGGATACACTCTTTAGCAGCAATGGGACCACAAGAGACTACACTGTCTTGCCTCTCACTGTTTATCTGAGAAGAGCTCTTCATTGGCTTGGTCTCCAGTCTGCTTCAGCCTGAGCCCAGTCATCTGTGGTATGCTGGAAGGATGGTCTCTTTCACACGTATTTTTGAACATCCCTGAGATCCCGCCATCAACCATTTAAAGATCTCGGACATGGATTGTTGATGCCACCCAGCTAATCCTATGCATCAATTGCACTTTATCTTTGCTCGAGCAAATTCTTCACTCTTGCTTTTCTTCCATCCAGATTTGGATGAGTAGGAATCTGCTGAGGCTAAATACTTATAAGACCAAGGTGCATATAATGTGTGAGCCACAACATTGTGTGAAACCATGGCATGTGGCTTAACGAGACGGGACTTCCACCTTCCTTGGTGGCCAAGTCAAAGAACGTTGACCTCTATTTTGACAAAGTGCAGTGCTCAGAGACCAGATCTTCAGTACTTGTGAGCCACAGTTGCCAATGCGGTCATTCTGTCGAGGCTTGATTACACCAATAAATGTTTTCTGAGGCTTTGCGCAGAGGCCAATTAGCAGCTCTAGGAGATTCAGAATGGGGGGGGGGTCTGAATCTCCAAGTCATTTGCGGGATAAGCACCAGGGGTTCTTCTGAAACTGCAAATATATGTTTGGTCTTGTGCTTTTCGCTCTCTCTCTCTTTTTGCTCTGCCATGATTGGTAGATTTAATCTTGTTTATTTTTAGAGCAAGACCCTTGGGATGCAGTGAAACATCTCCTCATACAAGACTTTCCTACTACCTGTGTTGCATCACAGATGATGTGGACTCCAGACTCAGACTGATAGCTTTCCCAAATTTGATCAAAATGCAGCAGGAGAGGCATGATTAGTTTGTAAACCGTAGTATTTATCTACACTGGCCACAAAATAGCATTTTAGAAATGTTGTGACATAAAAGAACTTAAAGTGACTAAAATGACATAGAAGTTCGAAAACTAGTTGTTTTAGGACTCATAAAAGATGAGGGCCTCTGTGCTGTATGTGAGACAGATATTTCCATGAACTAACCGCCACAATGTGCAGGTGGCAAATAATGATGAAAATAAAAATGCATTTCTGGCTCCAAATCTTACGAAAAGTACTAAAACATTGGAACAGCAAGCCTTCATCAATTACCTTCATATACTGAACTAAACAAACGACAAGAGTGATGGCACCTTTGCTGGAAAACAAAGATGTTGTTTGTGCAAGACAGCAATGACTTCATCTGTGAGGGGAAACAGTGGCATTGTGTATGGTGGCCCATTCTAATGTTAATCTCCAGAACACATCCGTTGGCTACTTTAAGGCAAGAATGCCCCTTGGCTTACATATTGCCCACAGCTGGTACACCCGCCTACAAACCATTCTAAAATGTAATGCAAACGACACAGCCCTATTAATATTTGGACCTCCAACGTAAATTTAAACGCAGACCTAGAATGTTCCATATTGTTTATTGTACTTTCCATTTTTCATAGTTTTAATATTTTTCTTATTCCACTATTTATTTTAACATTGGAGTATTTTCAAACATTTGTCATGCACTCGTATGAAAAAAAGGCCCTCAAGTGTGTTTGTTAGGGGTCAAGGAGCAAGAAGAAAAATCACTTTCAATTCTGGAATGGATGGGGTTTGGTGGTGGTCACAAACATGCAGGAGGAAATTAAAGAGAAACAGAAGTTTCATGGAAACAGCACATATCTTGTCCTTTAAGGCCAGCAGTCCTTTTTTAAATTATGAACAGATTTCCTCTGCAAATTATACCTTTCCCACGGCTGAGGGTGAAACAGGTTTCCTTTAATAATGTTTTGATTCGACGCATGGAAAGGCACAAGGAGAGAACTGAATGCAATGCCAAGCTTGTCAGTTTGGTAAATCCTCAGTGGTAGGGCTCCAGTGGCTAGGAAATGAAACATTTATTACTGTCAAGGACTTGGCAGCTCACCTTAGGAGAGTTTGCCAAGTAGAGCATACACCGCATTAACTCCAGAACTTGCACTGATTGTGAAACATGGACTTCAGTCAGCAACAATGTGTTGGTACCACAACATGGCTGCCAATGCAAAATAAATCATGCCATCATGCAGTAGCTCAAAATAAGGGATCTAATAGAATTATTTAATTATGTAAATGCCATTGGCACGTCACAAGCACTGATCAATTACATCCCTAAGAAAAAAAGAATAACCATTATGACTATTTAAGGCCAGTGTTCTTCCCTACCATAAACTTTTCACTATTTGCCTATTCCACATTCTACTGCCCCTGTGGGCCTCTGCCTTTGCCACATTTACTTTTCAGCATACCAGTAAGTAGCGGTGTTGGACTGGGATCGAACATGGGTCCGGGCAGCAAAATAAAAGTGTCCTTCATTAGTGAGATAGATAGCCCAAAAAGTGGCTCAAGTGTGCAAAAGGGGCCAGTTTTGAACTTGTAAATAGATGCTGTATAAGTGTTTTGCACGTTATAGAATACTGCATGGATTTGAGCTTGCTGCAGGCAATGGTTGTTTTAATATCAGGGAAATTAGCAGTAGAAACTGGCCCAGCAGACAGGACCACAAACAGCCCACACACTGACCTGTCAGACCAGTCCGTCGGGCCCTGCCTCATTGCATTATAGGCCAGTCCGACCACGGTTAGAGATTCAAAAGAAAGGACATTGATTCCACATGTCAAGTGTTCCCCTGTCAGTTTACATTATCAAGTTCACATTTGATGAACATGATGTGTCATGCTTTAGAGCATGCAACAGAATCACATTTTCAAACATGGTTTCCACTGATATTAATAAATAAGCCTGATTTAAGGAATTTGATGTTAAACAATGGAACCTGAACTGAACGAATGTAAGGTCCAATGTTATTGGTTAATTCTCCTAGAGGCCTCGCATGATACTTTGCAGGCACAAATAGAACTATAAGCTCTTGGTCAGTGTAATGGTGCAACTCTTGACTACACTTTTTTAACAATTATTGGCCTCGAGGGACAACGATTTTAAAATCGAAAGAGTAAATATAATTTACATTAAAAGGTAGTTAATGGAGCACCGTATCGCTATGTTTAACTAAGCTGTGTTACATATAACAGTGACTGTGCAACTCTCAAGATATTTTGCCACTACATGACATGATATAGAATTTGAAGTAATATTCATCACACTTCCTAGCTAGCAATAAAAACAATAGGCACTAGTCAGCAATTATTAAATACAATGGGGCTTATTTACAAGCCCCTTGCGCCACCCGTACGTCACTTTTCCCATGTTAAAAATGACGCAAAAGTGGCGCAAGAGGCTTGTAAATCTGCCCCAAGATTTCCACTAACACTTTGGATTGTGCTATCTACGTCCTGTATACCTCCAAACACGTCACGCCTCCATTCAGATGTTATTGGAGAGCGGTCCCGTGGAAGCTGATGCAGGTTTCACAGTTTTGTAGGGCATTTTTGATTTGCCCTTTAGAGTGATCTAATTATACTGTATGGGAGAAAGAACAGGTGCAAATTTTGAATCACGTAAAATATGTGCTAGCATTTGTAGATATGTTCAGAGAGATCTACATCCTTATTTAATAATTAACTGTGGCAACAGATTATAAGAAACAAAAGCTTTGCTCTGTACTGGATAGCTTTTACCCTCACACCTCTCCTTACCCAAGAAGACTACAATTAACACGAAGCATGAAACAGTGTGGTCAGTTGTCAAGACTCTGGGTGAACTATCGCTGCATGGATATATGAGGCAATTAACCCACCGGGTGAAGTTTAACGTGCAGTCTGTGTGATCAGTAATGAATCTGTACTTACAAGATGTTCTGTACTTACAAGATGTTCTGCACTTATAGTCTATCTTACATTGGTAACAACATTGATAGGTACATCCCCATGTACTGTCAGAGTAACTATATTTCTTCATACAAATTTAACCCAAAAAAATCAGCCACAGGCAAGCGACAATCTGCCATATTTGTGACACGGTGCCACTGAACAATGAAGATCAGTGATGTGTTTGCTGCCAGCCCACAATTTATCCAGAAAGCAAGAAAACAAATGCAGGGCCCAGCAGCTTGTTCCAGATTCAGGTGTCTGTGGGAGGAGGACATGTGCAGTTCATGGAACACCAATCTTGATCCTCCTTCCCCCAAAGAAGCTGGCCTCTTGACCAACTGTTGGGCTTTGCATAGGCAACAAAATGTGACTCTTTAGAACCTGTACTTGTTAAAATGTGGCAACTGATGTGATAAATGTGCCGCGTGGATTTGTGTTCTGAAAAACCATTTAGGTACTGAGATACTCTGGTGCATAACATTACAGAAATATTTTCAAATAGCTCCTTGCATGCACAACTAATGCATACACTTTTTCAAATATCGGACAGAAAAATGTAAATGTTTTTTTATGATCCTGCATCCTCCAGCACTCAGTCGGGCTTTTTTGGTAAATACAAAATGAAGTAACTTTTTTGCACATATAAGCCCGGTATGCATATTATTAACTGATAGAAAATAAATGTGTGTTTTTAGTATTGCTTTAAAATTTGCAATACCCTTCAGTGTTGAAAGTTGAGCCCATGGGCACCTCTGATGTGATCATTGCC